>WNWK01014982.1:0-49394 GCA_009830355.1 Cherax destructor
TGATGACACACCACAGCTACAGTGTAGCTGATGACACACCACAGCTACAGTGTAGCTGATGACACACCACAGCAACAGTGTAGCTGATGACACCACAGCAACAGTGTAGCTGATGACACACACAGCTACAGTGTAGCTGATGACACACCACAGCAACAGTGTAGCTGATGACACACCACAGCTACAGTGTAGCTGATGACACACCACAGCAACAGTGTAGCTGATGACACACCACAGCTACAGTGTAGCTGATGACACACCACAGCTACAGTGTAGCTGATGACACACCACAGCTACAGTGTAGCTGATGACACACCACAGCTACAGTGTAGCTGATAACACACCACAGCTACAGTTACTCCACAACAACAACAAGAACGGTGAACACAACAATAAACTCAACAACAACAACAACAACGGTGAACACAACAATAAACTCAACAACAACGATGAACACAACAATAAACTCAACAACAACAACAACGGTGAACACAACAATAAACTCAACAACAACAACAACAACGATGAACACAACAATAAACTCAACAACAACAACAACAACAACAACGGTGAACACAACAATAAACTCAACAACAACAACGGTGAACGCAACAATAAACTCAACAACAACAACAACAACAACAACGATTAACATAACAATAAACTCAACAACAACAACAACGGTGAACACAACAATAAACTCAACAACAACAACAACAACGATTAACACAACAATAAACTCAACAACAACAACAACAACGGTGAACACAACAATACACTCAACAACAACAACAACAACAACAACAGTGAACACAACAATAAACTCAACAACAACAACAACAACAACGGTGAACACAACAATAAACTCAACAACAACAACAACGGTGAACACAACAATAAAAACAACAACAACGGTGAACACAACAATAAACTCAACAACAACAACAACAACAACAAGGTGAACACAACAATAAAGATGTGAATCATTATTATGTCCCACTGTATTATTATTATTAGTAGTAGCAGTAATAATAGTAGTAGTAGCAGCAACAGTAGTAGTAGTAGTAGTAGTAGTAGTAGCAGCAACAGTAGTAGTAGTAGTAGCAGCAACAGTAGTAGTAGTATTAGTAGCAGCAGCAACAGTAGTAGTAGTAGTAGTAGCAGCAACAGTAGTAGTAGTAGTAGTAGTAGCAGCAGCAACAGTAGTAGTAGTAGCAGCAACAGTAGTAGTAGTAGTAGTAGTAGTAGCAGCAACAGTAGTAGTAGTAGTAGTAGTAGTAGTAGCAGCAACAGTAAGTAGTAGAGCACAGCAGAGTAGTAGTAGAGAGTAGCAGCAGAGCAGTAGTAGTAGTAAGCAGCAACGTAGTGAGTAAGAGCAGAGCACAACGTAGTAGTAGTAGTAGTAGCGCAACAGTAGTAGTAGTAGTAGTAGCACAGAGTAGTAGTAGCAGAGCAACAGTAGTAGTAGTAGTAGTAGTGTGTAGTGTAGTAGTAGCAGCAGCAGCAGCAGCAGTAGTAGTAGTAGTAGTAGTAGTTGTAGTAGTAGTAGCAGCAGCAGCAGCAGTAGTAGTAATAGTAATAGTAGTAGTAGCAGCAGTAGTAGTAGTAGTAGTAGCAGCAGCAGCAGCAGTAGTAGTAGTAGTAGTAGTAGTTAGTAGTAGCAGCAGCAGCAGCAGTAGTAGTAATAGTAATAGTAGTAGTAGCAGCAGTAGTAGTAGTAGTAGTAGTAGTAGTAGTAGCAGCAGCAGCAGCAGTAGTAGTAGTAATATTAATAGTAGTAGCAGTAGTAGTAGTAGTAATAGTAGTCGCAGCAGCAGCAGTAGTAGTAGTAGCAGTAGTAGTACTAGTAGTAATAATAGTAATAGTAGTAGCCGTAGTAGTAGTAGTAGTTGTACTAATAGTAATAGTAGTAGTAGTAGCAGCAGCAGTAGTAGTAGTAGCAGTAGTAGTAGTAGTACTAGTAGTAATAATAGTAATAGTAGTAGTAACAGCAGCAGTAATAACAGTAGTAGTAGTACTAGTAGTAATAATAGTAATAGTAGTAGTAGCAGCAGTAATAGCAGTAGTAGCAGCAGTACTAGTAGTAGATAGTGTGTGTACATGTGACCCGTGTGTGTGTATATGTGTACATCTGGCACGAGTGTGTGTGTGTGTGACTTATAACAGGTGTGTGTGTGTGTGTGTGTGTGTCATTGTGGGAGGAGAGAGACAGGTAGACAAGATAGGTACCGACACAGGTGCTCTGCTATATCACTTAGTGTCACTCGAGGTACCCAGGCGTGCCCAACTTTACCCTGGCCACAACATACCTTGCCCAGGCATCGCTGAGACGAGGAGTTTCAGCGGCAGAATATTAGACTAACAACAGATGGACTCGGGTGCAACCCTGGGCGATATGAGAGGTATAGACAAGTCTCCTAATACCTGCTGCCCCTGTCACCTAGCAGTAGTTAGGTAGAGTCGTCAGGAAACAGGACAAGTGTTTCCTGACGCGGGTCTTAGTCATATGATGACCCATAGCTGGAGCCTTCCACTGGTTTACCCCATTACTTTAAAAATTATAGCTACGATTATAACCATTATTTTCGTGTCTACCTAGCAGTAACTAGGCACCTAGGCTTGTTAAGTCATTGTTGTGAGGGACAATTTAAGGAATTCAATGGAAATATGCTACAATTATTGGCTTACCTGGCTTATTCCGGGTTACTTGCCCTGTGAGGTTACTAATTATAAAATCTTTCTTCTCCTCCTCCTCCTCCTACTTTTTCTTCTTTTTCTAAATCATCTTTGTTCTTCTACAATCACTCTCTTCATTCTACCCTACATTCACCCTACTAACATTACAGTACTACCATTCTGACAACAACCTGACAAATTTCTGACAACATTGTGACAAGCCTGTATATTCCTGTGGCAGGTGCCTAGGATGGCCCTGGGGTTACTTGTTAGCCAACACATGGCCCCCTAGGTGGCCCTGGCCAGGAATACCATCTTAAATGACGCTTGCAACTCCATGGCTGCTGACACATCGTTCACCGGTCTAAAATAATGTCATTTAATTGGGTTGCGATAAATATAGGGCAGTAAAGTCGGCAGTGCATCCAAGTGAAGCACAGGGTGAAACTTGTGGTGCACAGGCGAGTAGCACCGGCAAAAATATCCCCTCTCTTTTTCCTTCCCCAGTCAGATAAGAATCTCTACGCTACCCAATACCTCATTTGTTTACTAGGTGAGGTGGTGGTGGCTGGTTCTTGTCTGTTCTGGCCAACCTCAGTGTTGTCTGCGTCTGTCTGTGAGGAAGGGGGCTTGGTCTGTCTGTTGTGTCGCTTTGTAGGTATGTGGAGGTCTATCTCTGTTTAGATGTGTGGCTGTTGTTGTAAGGGGACAATCTTTATGACAGACCGACGTCTGTGTTTGCTTTACGACAGACTTGCCTGTGGCTGCTTTACGACAGACTTATCTGTGGCTGCTTTACGACAGACTTGTCTGTGGCTGCTTTACGACAGACTTGTCTGTGGCTGCTTTACGACAGACTTGTCTGTGGCTGTTTTACGACAGACATATCTGTGGCTGCTTTACGACAGACTTGTCTGTGGCTGCTTTACGACAGACTTGTCTGTGGCTGCTTTACGACAGATTTGTCTGTGGCTGCTTTACGACAGATTTGTCTGTGGCTGCTTTACGACAGGCATGTCTGTGGCTGCTTTACGACAGGCATGTCTGTGGCTGCTTTACGACAGGCATGTCTGTGGCGGCTTTACGACAGGCATGTCTGTGGCGGCTTTACAGTTGTATTTAGCAATTGTTGGTTTTATCTGCTTATAATCTGGTTCTGCCTACCAACTGTGTGGTTTTGCCTACTTACTGTGTGTTTTTTTTGTTTATTATTGTGTGGTTCTATTTACTGAGTGGTTCTGTATACTGTGTGGTTCTACCTATGTCCTGTATGGTTCTGTGTCTTCACAAGCTCCAACACTGGTTCTCACCACCAACACACTCGCCAAAATCGTATAATTTCTGCTTACAAAAAAAGCTGGTCGAGTCAGACAAGTATGTAGATGCGTGAACACAAATAATATATTATGTTTGTGCTGGCCTCACTCCCCTCCACGATATCTCCCTCTTCCAAGAGTAGTAAATTATTATTATTATTATAATACCAGTTAAGTTTTTTATTATTAATAGTTTGGTTGGGTAGGTTTGTCAGGAAACAGAACAAGTGTTTCCTGACGCGGGTCCTAGTCATGTGATGACCCACAGCTGGAGGTTTTGGTCATCTGACCGAGGCCTTCCAATGGCTTACCCAACTACTACTTTAAAAATCATGGTTATGATTATAACCATTAGGATATAATTTTATTATAATTTATTATGTATTGGTCTAGGTTAGCTGTGTTATGAGGTATCTGGCATATATATATATATATATATATATATATATATATATATATATATATATATATATATATATATATATATATATATATATATATATATATATATATATATATATATATATATATATATATAAAATATATATATATGGACAAGATATGGAAAAAGATACACGAGCAAAGTCGAATTAATATTTTGTAGGCCTTTAGGCCTACTGTGAGGGCCCCCAGTGTTTTTTTCAAAAGATAACAAAATTAAAGAAATATACGAACTACATCCGGGCTGTAGTTCGTGCGTCGTTTTGCGTGCAGACAGAAGTAACAGCCTGGCTGATCAGGGCCTGATCCATCACGAGGCCTGATTACAGACCGGGCCGCGGGGGCGTTGACCCCCGAAACCCTCTCCAGGTATACAAGGCTAACTACAATTAAAGTTCAAACATTTCTTTTGTGTAATTTCTTGGAAACAAATTTCTTCAAAACATCAGTAAATTGTAAGTTGCTGAGAACATCTCTGAAGGCCCTCCAGCTGGCGGAGGCCCCTGGGCTGCAGCCCCTGAAAGCCCTTCAGCTGGCGAAACCCTCGGCTGCAGTCCCTGGAAGCCCTTCAGCTGGCGGAGGCCCTCCAGCTGGCGGAGGCCCCTTGGCTGCAGCCCCTAGAAGCCCTTCAGCTGGCGGAGACCCCTGGGCTGTAACCCCTAAAACTCATGCCTTAATCCAGCCCTGACCACCAGTGGCTTCTTCAGCCCTAATAATATATATTTTAATAAAAAATACACGATACTGTATATAATTTTGTCATATGTATGTTGAAAAAAGACCCTACACTGCACCTTTCAAGGCAGGTGAAATTGCTGACCTAGAAAATGTGCAGAGAACCTTCACGGCACGCATAACTGCGATAAACCACCTCAATTACTGGGAACGCTTGAAGTTCCTAAACCTGTACTCCCTAGAACGCAGGCGGGAGAGATACATTATTATATACACGTGGAAAATTCTCGAGGGATTAGTACCAAACTTGCACACGAGAGTCACTCCCTACGAAAGCAAAAGACTCGGCAGGCGATGTAACATGCCTCAATGAAAAGCAGGGGTGCCACTAGCACGTTGAGGGACAACACAATAAGTGTCAGGGGCCCAAGACTGTTCAACTGCCTCCCAACATACATCAGGGGGATTACCAACAAACCCCTGGCTGTCTTCAAGCAGGCACTGGACAGGCACCTAAAGTCGGTACCTGACCAGCCAGGCTGTGGTTCGTACGTTGGACTGCGTGCGGCCAGCAGTAACAGCCTGGTTGATCAGGCTCTGATCCAACATGAGGCCTGGTCACAGACCGGGCCGCAGGGGCGTTGACCCCTGGAACTCTCTCCAGGTATACTCCAGGTATACAATAGAGATTAAGTAAACTCTGAGCATATATACTGTGGGAGACATACCTCCCGGTGTAAACAGCCTGGGTACCAACCTTGGTAATAGATACCTACAAACTGTTTAGAAACACACGTAAGCAATCACTAGGATATATTTATTAGAAGACATTTCGGTGATCAAGATTCCAGGACCGAAACGTTTTGTAGTATGTGCTAGTGATTGCTTACATGTGTTTCCAAACCAAATAGACTTGACCTATCGATGTATATACACTTGAGATATATGCACTTCTCAGTATATACCAAGTTCTCGGTGTATATACCTTTAGCTCAGATCTCCCCAGGCTTCGTGATTATTTACCAAGATTCCATTTATTTTGCCAGCCTAAGTCAAGCTGGTTGTTACCTCTAGCTGGGTCAGTTACACATTGTTTCAGAAAGCAGCGATCGATCACCCCTTTCCTAAGGACAGAATAATGAATTACAGCTGTGCATATAATTTATTTGTCTAGCACTCAAGCTAAAAACACATTAGCTTATTAACTGTAAATTTAACAAAAACATAAAATAACCTAGTATAATTTATCATGAAATTTTCATGACTTACCCGTTTTCATGCTGGGTATTCTGAATAGAAATAGTTACAATCATAGTCATAATTTTTAAAAGAATGGGCCGGAGATGACCAAAAGTCCTAGTTGTGGGTCATCATATGACTGAGACCAGAGTCAGGAAATACTAGTCCTGTTTCCTGAATAACTGCAGGATGCCTAAACAATATTTCCCAGTATTTTTACAATGGTGGACGTAAAAAATCCTAGTGTCAGGTGACTTTCTGGACGTTTAGCCTGCCTCGTTTACAAAGACCAGTGTTAGTAACCACTTGTACAGCGCAAGTAGGCTTTCTGGACGTTTAACCTGCCTCGTTTACAAAAAAAAAAAGTGGCAGTAACTACTTATCCTTTTATATTTTCTTCTCGAAAGTGTGGGTAATCTGTGAATTGTTCCAGCCTCAGTATCGTGACATTCCTGGACACTAGTCCTGTTTCTTGACGATTGAACTTCCACTACAATCCTTGGGAGCGGGTTGTAATGGGTGATCTTAGGGTAGGAAGCTGTCCTGGACTACTCGAGCACTCAATTCAGAATGCTCGAGGTAAATTTTAAAAGAAATCAAATTTACCTTGAGATAAACACTTATAAATTTTGAAAGATATTACAGTTTTGTTTTAAGGGAGTGTACCCAGATTGTAAGTCAATAATTGCATGGGGGTGATGTTATGTTCGCCATGAGACAAGTGACTTCAAATGTTCTACTAAAAATATAGTGAAGAAAACAAGCATTTAATAAGTCACTGTTTCGCTGTGTAGAGCTAAGTCATAAACTGATACAGCTCCATCTAATAAAAGCTCGTTCTGGAATCTGTCTTTTCCTCATTGTCTTAAGCACTGAAGAAGATAACAGGATTTATTACCTGATATTATGTCATCTAACCTTTTAAGTCTATCCTTCATTCCAGCCCAATGGAACACACTCAAATCCTAATCGAGTCGAGATGTTGGGCATGATTCCTATATACCTGTTATCCCTCTTTACCTAGCTTGGCTTTCTTGGATTATCCTGTGGTTACTAACCCTCCCAGGATAATAATCCAAAAATAGTCTTACTTTTCAGCTTCCTATCTCTGCTAGAATACCGGGTCAATATGTCTAACTTAATGGCTCTTAATAAACAACATTCTTACCTCCCTTTTCTGCTTTAGCTGGTGTACCTGTATCTAGTATAGTTACCCCTTCAGTGCATTTTTTTTTCGCGCAGAACTATGGAGAGGATGAGAAGGAAGGAAGGAGAGGGGAAGAAAGGAAGGAAGAGAGGGGGGATGGAAAATAGAAAAGGGAAGTCGAGGTCATGGACTGAGCGTGGAAACCGAGGAAAAGGACAAACTGAAAGGGAAGAAAGAGGGAGAGGAAGAGGGAGGGAGCGGAGGGAAGGGAGACCAGGGAGAAGGGAGGGAGTTGCTCACTGTCTGACTCACATCTAAAAGCGACAGTAAACAGTCTTTTTCTAGTGTGAGGAGTACAGTCCACTGCTGACCCCCCCGGCACTATATATACTTTTCTGGTGACACCGCCCACCCCTCCTGCTACTGCTGGTGGTGGTGGTGGTAGTGCTACTACTGGTGGTGATACTGCTGCTGATAGTAGTGATGAAGGTGCTATTGCTTTTGTTGCAGTTGCTGTTACTCCTGCCGCTGCTCCTCTAGTTGTTGTTCCTGCTGCTCTTGATTTTGCTACCTGCTGGTGATACTGCTTCTGCTGGTGATGATCTTCCTTCTCTCATTATCACTGCTACTGCTCGTCTGTTTGCTGCTGCTCCTGCTAGTGTCACCGCTGTTGTTTCTATTATTACCGCTACTGCTACCCTTACTACGCCTTATAAAAACAAGATACTCATATTATTGCCCAAACAAAGGACTTTCACCCCTAAAATAGGTCCGTGGTTCGGTCCCCGGTACGGGTGGAAACAGGACATGTTTCCTTAATACACCTACTGTCTATGTTCACCTATCAGTAAAATAGGTACTTGGGTGTTAATCGACTGGTGTGTGTCGCATCCTGGGGACAAAATTGACCTAATTTGCCCGAAATGCTCTGCATAACAAGCGGATTTCTATATAGTATTATGTCACTGATGTCAGCTATGGTCTCTATACATAGTACGTGTACTTGTAGAAATAAAGATTATTATTATTATGTTAATCCGTCAAGGTCAAATACTGATCTTTTAATCAGGAGTGAGTCTCCACTTATTTCAAGGAACAAAATTTTAATAAAATAAAGACAAAGCTTTCTTTGAGAAAGACGAAGGCTTAAAACTGTCTATAAGCTCTGTTCTTGTTATTATATAGAACCCAACAATTTCAAGTTTATTAATTAGGTTAGAAAATTTTAAAAATTGCACCTACAAAGTTTACCCCCCCCCTCATATATTTATTTTTTCCACTATAATCTACCTTGTCCATAATTACTATCGCATTTGCTTTGTCTGTTTCGTAAGGTGAAGTCCAGAATCTTTCCTTAATTCATGGTATAACTTAACAAATCTTTGAGGACAATTGTGTTGTAGAGGTCTGAGCCTTTGCTCAGACCTCTACAAGATTAAACATACTACTACACTAATAATAATAATAATAATAATAATAATAATAATAATAATAATAATAATAATAATAATAAATCTTCATTACTACAAGTACATGTACAAGGTATACAGACCATAGCTGACATCAATGACATACTACTATATAGAAAGCCCCTTGTTATGCAGAGCATTTCGGGCAAATTAGGTCAATTTTGTCCCAGGATGCGACCCACACCAGTCCACTAACACTTGGGTACCTACTTACTGCCAGAACATGGACAGCAGGTGTCTTAAGGAAACACATCCTAAAGTTTCCACCCGAAATAAGACACACTGTTCCCACCAACGCACCAATTTTACTGGATTATTTTGGGTGTCTAACCCTCCGGATTAATTAATACTCAAACAAAATCTTCAATATCAGAACAGCCAAATAAAACAGTTTATCCAAAAGCATTGAAAATGGAATTTTAGAAAATACCGAGACAGTGACTAAAACAAACTTAGAACAGTGATAAGATTTCGTTCGGACTTTTAACCCGGGAGGGTTAGCCACCCAGCATAACCCAAAAAAGGCAGTGCGTCATCGAGGGACTGTGCCTAATTTCCATTGGGGGTCCTGAATATTGTCCCCCAGGATGCCACCCACACCAATCGACTAACACCCAGGTACCTACTTACTGCTAGGTGAACGGGACAACAGGTGTTAAGTTCATTTAGGTGCATGTACACATAAATAGTTATACAAAGTATCATATATGTAAATTACCCACCAGGACAACCAAAACAGTCAGACAAATTAATTAGTTAATTTAGCAAAAACCCGAAATGCTCATACATGCTATTGGCTTTCGGTAGCTTTGGGTGACCCCATGGCCTGGCTGGCAAAGCTCTCGCTCTACATGCGGAGGGTCCGGGTTCGATTACCGGCGGGGTGGAAACATTTCGACGCGTTTCCTTACACCTGTTGTCCTGTTCACCTAGCAGCAAATAGGTACCTGGGTGTTAGTCGACTGGTGTGGGTGGCATCCTGGGGGACAAGATTGAGGACCACAATGGAAATAAGACAGTCCTCGATGACGCACTGCCTTTCTTGGGTTATCCTGGGTGGCTAACCCTCCGGGGTTAAAAATCCGAACGAAATCTTATCTTCGTGAGAAATTATGTGGATGAATTTCACAGGTACAATCCTGAATTAACATTTCACACACATAACTGGGCAGAACTCTGGTACAACAAACAGATTACACTTACTGTTATAGTTGTACCTGGGAGACAAGTGGGACTTTTAACAACAGTGTCTCACACACACATATAAACATGTAAATAGTTCATTACCTTTGTAATTTGTTTAGCTATCAAAACTTTGGGCCCAGTCCCTGAACCCATTATGAGCCTCTGCAATCTTTTTGCCTGGGATGCTAGGGATGCCAAGCCCATGTTGACACTTTACAGATCGCTTGTTCTATCTAGGCTGGAATATTGCTGCACACTAACTGCACCTTTCAAGGCAGGTGAAATTGCTGACCTTGAAAATGTGCAGAGAACCTTCACGGCACGCATAACTGCGATAAACCACCTCAACTACTGGGAACGCTTGAAGTTCCTAAACCTGTACTCTCTAGAACGCAGGCGGGAGAGATACATTATTATATACACATGGAAAATTCTCGAGGGCTTAGTACCAAACTTGCACACAAAAATCACTCCGTACGAAAGCAAAAGACTCGGCAGACGATGTAACATCCCCCCATTGAAGAGCAGGGGTGCCACTAGCACGTTGAGGGACAACACAATAAGTGTCAGGGGCCCAAGATTGTTCAACTGCCTCCCAGCATACATCAGGGGGATTACCAACAAACCCTTGGCTGTCTTCAAGCAGGCACTGGACAGGCACCTAAAGTCGGTACCTGACCAGCCAGGCTGTGGTTCGTACGTTGGACTTCGTGCGGCCAGCAGTAACAGCCTGGTTGATCAGGCTCTGGTCCAACAGGAGGCCTGGTCACAGACCGGGCCGCGGGGGCGTTGACCCCTGGAATTCTCTCCAGGTGGCAAAAACTCTCGCTTCACACGCTGAGGGTCCGGGTTCGATTCCCGACGAAGGGGTAGAAACATTGGGCGTGTTTCCTTACACCGGTTATCTATGTTCACCCATCAGTAAAACAGGTACCTGGGTGTTAGTGGACTGGTGTGGGTCGCATCCTGGGGACAAAACTGACGTAATTTGCCTGAAATGCTCAGCATAAGGGTCTTTCTATATAGTAGTATGTCATTGATGTCAGCTATGGTCTGTATACCTTGTACATGTACTTGTAGTAAATAAAAGATATTATTATCTAGTTGTGGACTGTATATATAAAAAACATTTATTGTACTTGCCAACCTTAATTTGTTGATCCAATGTTTTAAACTGATTATGCACACCATTGTCATATTTCATAAAATTAATACAATTATTATAAGTGAGTGTACATAAAAACTAAGACGCCCAAGGCCAATAAATAGTTATATTACCTGTTGTGTGAGAATTACACTATTTATGCCGTGGTTAATACTTCATCCGGTTAACACCTCTCATTTTCTATTATCAGACAGTTGCAGTGCAGATCTGTGTTATCCCAAATGCCCTCCACATTACCTTATTTCATAGTACCAAATTTATGCTGATACTATGTCTAACAGTTTCGATTATGTCCGATTAATTACAACACTAATAATACCAACGTACACATGACGCCATTACCCAGCTTCCTCCTCCATACATCTTCTCATTTAATTCAGTAACACTTCCAGGTGTGTAATACATTGTCATTATTCAAATATTAATTTCTTTTTAACACAATAATTACGTTTTATTAACCGATTACCATAAAAAAGAGTAAATTATAGGGGATGTTGCTGCCTCTGTAGCTTAACATCTTTTAAAAGTCCCATCAACACTACATACCTAAACTATGTTGTATAAACACTATTATATCTCCAGTAGTTCTTACACACAAATTACAGGAAAATTATCAAAAAATTCTGCAGCTTTCTTTGTGCTTAGCAATATGTTAATACATGTAAACTACAGTTTGTATACTACACAAAGAAATATTTTTTTTATTTTGACTTTGATTTCAGTGTTGGCCACCGAGGCTGCAGTTAACAACACTTTGATCAGGATTCTTGAATATTTACCAAGATTTCATTTATTTTGCCAGCCTAAGGACCCCAATGGAAATAAGTCACCTTGTCTGGCTTGACTGGGTTATCCTGGGTAGTTTACACGTTACTGTGTATGATAACTAATTAGGTTTGTCAGGAAACAGGACAAGTGTTTCCTGACGCGGGTCTTAGTTATATGATGACCCACAGCTGGAGCTTTTGGTCATCTGACCGAGGCCTTCCACTGGCTTACCACATTCATTTTTTACATAGTTACTAAGCCAAGCGGGTTGTTACATTTAGCTGGGTCAGGTAAACACTAAAAGCAGCCATCGATCAATCATTTCCCAAAGAAATTTGCACTTATGAAGAATAAATCCAAAAGTTTACATCCATTTCATAAAATAAATCAGCCATTAGAGTTTGAAGTCGTTCGGAAGAAGCATACTCTAGATGTTTAATGAGAAATACTGCTGAACCATTTCGAAATTACAACTGGAAAAATAGTCAAATTGTATTACACCCATCATTTTTAAAGTGGTAAGCCAGTGGAAGGCCTCGGTCAGATGAACAAAAGCTCCAGCTGTGGGTCATCATATAACTAAGACCCGCGTCAGGAAACACTTGTCCTGTTTCCTGACAAACATTATTTTTTTTATTAACATCGGCCGAGAGAGAAACTTATGACAACGTTTCGGTCCGTCTTGGACCATCAATTAGTGACGAGTGAACGAGTATTTCAATAGGCCTACTGGCCTATGTTAGTGAGACGCAGAAGTGACTAATGTTACCTGACAATCACCATTCATACATGACCAAAAAAAACTAAAAATCACTCATCCCAAACTATGATATATTCCTGAGGGATTCAAACCATTATTAATAATTACTCTGATGACTTATTAATAATAAATTTGTGTTATATGCTAATTATCGAACATTCTGCCATAAAAAAATATATCAAAATACCCTAAGCAGGAATTTTAGTACTAAAATTCCTGCTTATCGTATTTTGGTATATATTTCTTTGCGGAATATTGAGTAAAATGTTTTATAAGTAACATATAGTGTAAATATAATCGATATTTATTATTAAAAAATTATGATAAAATGTGGGTTGCAGTCTGTTTACTGAAGGTTTGAAAGAATTAAAATATATATACTTAACATTATATAAAATATAAATCAAACATTGTAACATCTGCAAAGAAATAAAATTATATTTGTATTTGTGTAATACATATTTGAGTAGGGTGTGTCTGTGTGCCATTACAGTATCAACATGGAGGAAAATGTAAAATGTAGATGTATCGCTCCACGCCTGCCTTCAGTATCATTGTTGAATATTGAATATATGACAGAGGCAACCATTCATGACTTAGAATGATTGTCCCCATCATATACTTCCCGGTGATGGTCAATTTTTCTTTAGGAATCTTGAAGTGTAAGGTTGGTCGGGGCGCCATGCATCTGTTCCTGTTAAGTCTAGGGAAAACCTGTTATTGTTGACTCAGGTGACGGTTTAAATAATTAATAATATTTAATATTTAATAATTAAGTGAGTTTATTCAAGAACAGGTACACATAAATACAGTTACATAGATTATCATAAATAGCAGCATATGTGTAGATTACCCAGGATAACCCAAAAGAGTCAGTCACTTATTTCCATTTAGGTCCTTAAAAATATCTTGATTTCTACAAGTACATGTACAAGGTATACAGACCATAGCTGACATCAGTGACATACTACTATATACGGTGTGCCGTAGCTGGGTTGGTAGCGCACTCAGCTCACACACTCAGGTCCGTGGTTCTATCCCCAGTACGGATGAAAACATTAGGACGTGTTTCCTTATAGACACCTGATGTCCATGTTCACCTAGCAGTAAGTAGGTACCTGGGTGTAAGTCACCTTACACCTGCTGTCCATGTTCACCTAGCAGTAAGTAGGTACCTGGGTGTTAGTCACCTTACACCTGCTGTCACTGTCCACCTAGCAGTAAGTATGTTCCTGAGTGTTAGTTACCTTACACCTGCTGTCCCTGTTCACCTAGCAGTAAGTAGGTACTTGGGTGTTAGTCACCTTACACCTGCTGTCAAGTTCACCTAGCAGTAAGTAGGTACCTGGGTGTTAGTCACCTTACACCTGCTGTCCCTGTTCACCTGTGGTCTGTGTAAGTTGTACATGTACCTGTAGAAATAAATATATTATTATTCTTGACCACTATGGTATAACTTGACCACTATGGTATAAGAGGTCATGCACTTGCATACTTCAAATCCTACCTTACTAATAGGTATCAGTATGTCACCATTAAAGACACAACCTCCTCGACACGACCACTTGATACTGGAGTACCACAGGGAAGTGTCCTTGGTCCCCTGCTCTTCCTCTTATACATCAATGATCTTCCCAATGTATCACAACACCTGAAACCAATACTCTTTGGTGACGACACAACTTATGTCATCTCCCACCCAAATCTTGCCACGCTCAACACCATTGTTAACGACGAATTACTAAAAATATCTACATGGATGACAGCCAACAAACTTACATTCAACACTGATAAGACCTTCTATATTATGTTTGGTAACAGAGCAGATGATCCACAATTAAACATTAAGATCAACAACACTCCTATTGTTAACATAATGAGGGCAAATTCCTGGGCCTTCACCTCGACAGTAACCTGAAATTCAGCACTCATATCCAACACATAACAAAGAAAGTGTCCAAAACTGTGGGGATCCTCTCTAAGATACGTTACTATGTACCACAATCAGCCCTACTCACACTATACTATTCACTCATCTATCCCTACCTCACATATGCCATTTGTTCTTGGGGATCAACAGCAATTGCCCACCTAAAGCCTATAATAACCCAACAAAAAGCCGCAGTAAGAATTACCACGCAATCCAAAGCTAGGCAACATCCACCCCCCCACTCTTCAACGACCTAAACTTACTCACTGTTCAGAACATCCATACTTACTACTCTGCAATCTACATTTATAGAACCATAAATACCAACTTTAACCCTGAGCTAAAACACTTTCTTGACAGTTGTGACAGGACCCATAGACATAATACCAGACACAAACATCTCTTTGACATTCCCTGTGTCCGACTAAATCTATACAAAAATTCAATGCGCATAAAAGGGCCTAAAATCTGGAACTCCCTGCCTGAAAACTCTAGAACTGCAGACACAACCGCCATTTTCAAAAGCACCGTTAAAAAACATCTTATATCACTTACGCACCCAACCGGTAGCTAACCACATGAAAACTACTTTATCTTGCACATATCCACAGCAAAATATACTTATTGATATCTGTGATTCCCCTTAATTTGCACATGACTAACCAAGATTCTAATACAACTATTGCTTCATAATTCTTAAGCTAGTCATAAGTTTGCCTAAGACACTCCAATATAGAAACTGTATCATGCCAACACATCACCATTTCCATTAATATATAAACTAATTGTTAAATTCTTAAATTTTTGTACTACCTCAATTTTGTAAACCTAGTTAATCACTACAATTACCTAACCTTAATACCAGTATAATCATTGTGTCACTATAGAGTAAAGTCTAGTATAAGACTGCCTGAAATGCATAGGCATACCTAGGCATATTATTGGCCTTCTTGTAATTATTATGATCAAGGGGGAGAGCTAAACCCGTAGGATTATGCAGCGCCTGTGGGGGGGGATGTGGAAGGTATTCAGGCTTAATTCAGGGAACTGGAGCACAGATCCAATTCCCTAGATCAAGAGCCCCTCACCAGCGTCAAGGAACCTTCCTTGAGGGGTGGCCTTCTTGTAATAAATAATTCATAAAATATATTAATAACATAATATGTAAACCCCACTTTGTAATATTATCAGAAATATAGTTGATTGATTGATTGATTCCAGTGATAGTACATTAGCTGTATCTTGTATAGTGATAGTTTGTTATCTGTCTGCTGCAGGACTCTAGTTCTAGTGACAGTAGGTGTGGAGGTCTGATAATAATGAATATATTACTGATATTGATGCTAATAATGCTGTTTCTCATCCTGCTGCTACGAATAATGCTGTTGCTGTTTATTCTGCTGCTAAATTAGCTATATCTTGTGGGTCTTTACCTGAGACTAGCAGAACACTGTCATCTACATACAACAGCAGCTTACACTTGACGCTGATAGCCACGTGATCCACATAAAAGAATAGGAAGGGATCCAGAATACTACCTTGGGGAACCCCACATTTAAGTTTATTTAGGCACAGGTACATGTACATTACTCACCAGGATAACCCCAAAAAAGTCAGACAAAGTGACTTATTTCCATTGAGGTCCTTTAAAAATTAAGATTATTAATAATCTTTCACTATAATAACCAGAGGCTTACACCTTCCATATTAAATGTCATCCATTTTTTTCTATATCATGCAGAATTTAAAAAAAATAAATTAAAATTATTAATTTATTTTGAAATTTGAATTTAAGTCTGTTTTTGGATTAAATTTAAATTTAATGTTAAATGTTAAATTTAAATTTAGTGTTAAGTTTTAAATTTCAAGTTAAATTTAAATTTAAATGAAATCCATCACATACCACTAGTGGCTTTCTTTTGTCCCTAACAATATTTTATTAATGTAAACTACGTTATTATATACTGCAGAAAAGGAAATAAATTTATATTTGTATATTATTTAAATTTAATTTTAGATGTGATGAGGGAGGCGTGAGTCTGGGTGTCTGGAAAAAAAGTCACACAATAAAAAAGTCACAGAAAATAAATCACAACTTTGGCTGGGAGAAAAGGTCACTGGAAAATATAGTCACATTTTATTTAAGTTAGGTTAGGTTGTGACTTTTTCCTGTAACTCTTTTCTGTGACTTACTTTTTCGTGACTGTTTTTCCTATGACTTTTCTTTTCCTGGATGTGTGAGTATGAGCGTCCCTTAACAACCTCTACAACATGGAGAAGAAGGTGGTGGACGGTGCTGGTCAACCTGTGTGGTTTCTTGAGGCTGTATATCCCATCCATGACGTTAAAACTGACACCATGTACTTGAATTGTAAGTTTATAGATGTTTCTGGTGAATTTTGTTGTGGTTTATGTGTTTGTGGAGTAAAAATGGTTGTGGTGTGGGGGTCCACGTGTTGCTGCCGGGAAGGAGATTGTTGCCGATGAGAGGCTCTTGATCCAAGGGTTTACATGTTCTCTCCTTACTTGGATCAAACCTGATTGCTTCCCATTCCCCCAGGCGCAGTATGAACCCTACAAGTTTAGCGCTATTCCCTAAATATGGTTGATATTGGTCCATGTGGGTTCCTTGATGCCGGTGAGAGGCTCTTGATCCATGGGCTTACATGTTCTCCTCTTCCTTGGATCGAACTTCATTGCTTCCCATTCCCCAGGCGCAGTATGAGCCCTACAAGTTTAGCGCAATCCCCTAATATTGCTGATATTGGCGCATGTGGGTTCCTTAATGCTGGTGAAGGTTCTTGATCCAGGGAACTGGAACTAAACATTTTTTAAATACTAGATTGTCTCATTCTTCAGGCGCAGCATGAACCCCTACAGGTTTAGTGCTTTCCCATAAATGTAATATAAAACTATGGTGAAGCTAGTGAGGTTCTTCATCCTTGTAATTTGAGTTATCTTCCCCTTCCTTAGATTAAACTTGACTGCCTCTGTCTACAGGGGCTGTATGACCCCTCTAGGTTTAGTGCTTCCCCATGAATATGGAATGTGGAATTTTTTTAAGCTTAAAGAAACAAGTGTTGAAAGGAAAATTTTAAGTATTTTTGTTTAAAAAATTTCTGGCAAAATGGTTAACAAGGTACTACAGTATAAGGATATTCTAGGTTATATTATATAATTTTTAAATATCAGCACAAGTTTACCAGTTGCAGAATTTGGTGGTTCAGTTATATGGTACGTATTACAATAGTATTATTATTAACACATCGGCCGTTTCCCACCAAGGCAGGGTAGCCCGAAAAAGAAAAACTTTCATAATCATTCACTCCACTGTCTTGACAGAGGCATGCTTACACTACAGTTATAAAACTGCAACATTTAATATCCCTCCTTCAGAGTGCCGGCACTGTACTTCCCATCTCCAGGACTCAAGTCCAGCCTGCCGGTTTCCCTGAATCCCTTCATAAATATTACATTGCTTCCACTCCAACAGCAAATCAAGTATTAAAACCCATTTGTCTCCATTCACTCCTATCAAATACGCTTATGCATGCTTGCTGGAATTCCAAGCCCCTCGCACACAAAACCTCCTTTACCCCCTTCCTCCAACCTTTCCTAGGCCGACCCCTACCCCACCTTCCCTCCACTACAGATTTATACACTCGAAGTCATTCTACTTTGTTCCATCCTCTGTACATGTCCAAACCACCTCAACAACCCCTTCTTAGCCCTCTGGATAATAGTCTTGGTAATCCCGCACCTCCTAATTTCCACACTACGAATTCGTTGCATTATATTCACACCACACATTGATCTCAGACATGACATCTCCATTGCCTCCAGCCTTCTCCTTGTTGCAACATTCACCACCCATGCTTCACACCCATATAAGAGTGTTGGTATAACTATACTCTCATACATTCCCCTCTTTGCTTCCACGGACAAAGTTCTTTGTCTCCACAGACTCCTAATTGCACCACATACCCTTTTACCCTCATAAATTCTATGATTCACCTCATCCTTCATAGACCCATCTGCTGACACATCCACTACTAAATATCTGAATACATTCACCTCCTCCATACTCTCCCTCCAATCTGATATCCAATCTTTCATCACCTAATCTTTTTATCCTCATCACCTTACTCTTTCCTATATTCACTTTCAATTTCCTTCTTTTACATACCCTATCAAACTCATCCACCAACCTCTGCAACTTCTCTTCAGAATCTCCCAAAAGCAGTGTCATCAGCAAAAAGCAGCTGTGACAACTCCCACTTTGTGTTAGATTCTTTATCTTTTAACCCCACACCTCTTGCCAACACCCGCGCATTCACTTCTCTTACAACCCCATCTATAAATATATTGAACAGCCATGGTGAAATCACACATCCTTGTCTAAGGCCTACTTTTACTGGGAAAGCAGTAATCTAAAACCAAGACAGCAGTGCATAAGTGTTTGCAATAAAGCGAACAGAATCCTTGGCTTCATATCAAGAAGCATAAATAATAGGAGTCCTCAGGTTGTTCTTCAACTCTATATATCCTTGGTTAGGCCCTGAATCTGCACTCTCTAGAAAGGCGTAGAATTAGGGAGGATATGATTGAGGTGTATAAATGGAAAACAGGAATAAAGGGGATGTAAATAGCATGCTAAAAATATCTAGTATTGACAGAACTCGCAGCAATGGCTTTAAGTTGGATAAATTCAGATTCAGGAAGGATATAGGAAAGCATTGGTTTGGTAATAGAGTTGTCGATGAGTGGAACAAACTCCTGAGTACAGTTATAGAGGCTAAAACATTGTGTAGTTTTAAAAATAGGCTAGATAAATATATGAGTGGGTGCGGGTGGGTGTGAGTTGGTCCTGACTAGCTTGTGCTACTAGGTCAGATGCCGTGCTCCTTCCTTAAGTGAATGTAACCTGACCTGGCTGGGTCGGGGCATTGGCTTAAGCCGGTGGGAGACTTGGACCTTCCTCGCATGGGCCAGTAGGCCTGCTGCAGTGTTCCTTCTTTCTTATGTTCTCTCTCCTACATACTCTAACCTGAACCTCACTATCCTTGTATAAACTCTTCACTGCTTTCAGTAACCTACCTCCTATTCCTGCAACATCTGCCACATTGCCCCAGTATCCACCCTGTCATACACCTTTTCCAAATTCATAAATGCCACAAAAACCTCTTTACCATCTAAATACTGTTCAGCTATATGTTTCACTGTAAACACTTGGTCTACACACCCCCTACCTTTCCTAAAACCTCCTTGTTCATCTGCTATCCTACTCTGTCTTGCTCTTAATTCTTTCAATAACTCTACCATACACTTTACCAGGTATACTCAACAGTCTTATTCCCCTATAATTTTTGCACTCTTTTGTCCCCATTGCCTTTATACAAAGGAACTATGCATGCTCTCTGCCAATCCCTAGGTACCTTACCCTCTTCCATACATTTATTAAATAATAGCACCAACCATTCCAAAACTATATCTCCACCTGCTTTTAACATTTCTATCTTTATCCCATCAATCCCAGCTGCCTTACCCCCTTTCATTTTACCCACTGCCCCACGAACTTCCCCCACACTTACAACTGGCTCTTCCTCACTCCTACAAGATGTTATTCCTCCTTGCCCTATACACGAAATCACAGCTTCCCTATCTTCATCAACATTTAACAATTCCTCAAAATATTCCCTCCATCTTCCCGATACCTCTAACTCTCCATTTAATAACTCTCCTCTCCTATTTTTAACTGTCAAATCCATTTGTTCTCTAGGCTTCCTCAACTTATTAATCTCATTCCAAAACTTTTTCTTATTTTCAACAAAATTTGCTGATAACATCTCACCCACTCTCTCATTTGCTCTCTTTTTACATTGCTTCACCACTCTCTTAACCTCCTCTCTTTCTCTCCATATACTCTTAAGAACATAAGAAAGAAGTAACACTGCAGCAGGCCTACTGGCCCATGCGAGGCAGGTCCAAGTCTCCCACCGGCTTAAGCCAATGCCCCGACCCAGCCAGGTCAGGTTACATGCACTTAAGGAAGGAGCACGGCATCTGACCTAGTAGCACAAGCTAGTCAGGACCAACTCACACCCACCCGCACCCACTCATATATTTATCTAGCCTATTTTTAAAACTACACAATGTTTTAGCCTCTATAACTGTACTCGGGAGTTTGTTCCACTCATCGACAACTCTATTACCAAACCAATGCTTTCCTATAGATAAATATATGAGTGGGTGCGGGTGGGTGAGAGTTGGACCTGGGTCAGGGCATTGGCTTAAGCCGGTGGGAGATTTGGACCTGCCTCGCATGGGCCAGTAGGCCTGCTGCAGTGTTCCTTCTTTCTTATGTTCTTCCTGAATCTGAATTTATCCAACTTAAAGCCATTGCTGCGAGTCCTGTCAATACTAGATATTTTTAGCACGCTATTTACATCCCCTTTATTTATTCCTGTTTTCCATTTACAGTGGACCCTCGGTTAACGAATACCCTGGAAATCGTGCAATTATGTAAGTATAATTTTGTAATAGCACAACAACCACTGAAATCAGAGGAGTACGACGCGTTGGCACTCGACTTCTGGACCATTTACAAACGTCCACTAACACACAGAACGATGGAAGGTGTATTTATAGGCAGGCAGACAGGGAGGTACAAGAAAATTGTCAGGGAAATGTAGAGTAGTTCAGGTTAAGTGTTGGTTTAGTAAAGTAGACATTTATGTAAGTGTATTTTCGTAAGTGCTGTTGCAAGTGTATTTTTGGGGGTCTGAAATAGACTAACCTACGTGACATTATTTCTTAAGGAAGTAAATTCGTTCGGTAATGGCACTTGAGCAGCATTCTGAAACGAATTTTCGGCGAAAACCGAGGGACCACTGTATATCCATTCTGTAATACGGTGACCAAAACTGTGCAGCATGATCTAGATGAGGCCTAACCAAGGATATATAGAGTTGAAGAACAACCTGAGGACTCCTATTATTTATGCTTCTTGATATGAAGCCAAGGATTCTGTTCGCTTTATTGCAAACACTTATGCACTGCTGTCTTGGTTTTAGATTACTGCTAACCAGAACTCCTAAATCCTTTTGCAATCAGTAGTATTAAGATCTACATTATTTAGTTTATATGTGGCATGGTTATTGTCCTATCCAATATTTAGAACTTTGCATTTGTCTATATTAAACTGCATCTGCCACTTCTTGACCACTGCATCAGGCTATTCAAATCTTCCTGGAGTGGTCTAATGTCCTCATTTGCATCACTTCTGCTTTGTAACATCCTCTCATAAATAGTTCAGACAACTGACAAGGTGATAAATTGCACATGTCTAATCAGCAGTATTGTAGTTGAATGATGCTTCATATGTCTTTCAAGGACCCCATTGGAAATAAGTTACATTGACTTTTTAGGGCTATCCTATGTAATTACACTATGATAATTGTACAGTATGTGTACCTGTACCTAAATAACTTACTTATTCTGTTATATGTAGGTAGTTCTGAGAATTATCTTCCCCATGGCTCAGTCTTAGACCAGCTTGAGAATTAAGAGCTTAAAAAACAGAAGTCTATAAGATTTACTTGTCATCTAAACTTTTAACAGTGTGTTAATATTCTTCAGTTCCAGACCCATGTAGTAGTGATACAGTGGCTACAGTAACACATGTAGTTGCTGAACCTCAGTACTTCTCCCCAGGTATGTGTGTTTTAAGTTTGATTTACAATTTATCAAGTAGAAATCAGGCTTTTAGTATGTAATGAATATTTGTAATTTTAGAGTTTTGATTTAGTGCCAAAAAAAAAGAGATACTAAAATTCAAGGCTTGGACAATGGCTTCTTGTAATAAGGTTTTTTCATTTGATAAATTTCTCTCAGCTCACTTTGTAAAGTGTTTTTACTTTGCATAATCTGTTCATTGTAGAAAAACCTGTATTTATTTATAATAGATATAATGTGCAGTATGCTATGTACATTATGGATACAGTAATGCCATTAATGATTAGGTAATTGCAAAGAATTATGGGTTATCCTAGGTTCTCTACACATATGCTGCTATGTATGATAGTCTGTAAATGTATTTGTGTGTACCTGAATAAACATACCCTAGGCAATACCCTTCCTCTGTAGAGGCCTGCAAGACAAAAAAAATCTTAAAAAAAAAAAAAAATCATGATTCCTACACAATACAGAAAAAAACTGAAAAAATCCACTTTTCTTTAATTTACATAATTTTACCAGGAATATACATTAAATAGCCATGTAATCTACCTAAAATAAATGCTTTTTGGTAAAGAAAAAAATCAAATAATCTTCCTCCCTTCTCCATTCACCACCAACCAACAAATCTGTTTTTGTTTGTACTGAAGTGCATATGTTGTCAGTCTGAATTAGGGATGTATTGGATGTGAAAATTTAGATGTATGCCGATGTCTTACTTATTTTGTGGATGTTCTGCAGATTTTGGATGCGGATATCTGTTTACAGTAAAATGCGGATGTAAGAAATTGTGCGAATGTTCCGAGGATCCGGATATCCGATACATCACTAGTCTGAATACCTCTATTATTGCCTTCCTTCCTCCACCCCTAATCCCAAATTAGCATAACTGAATTTTCTTGTAGGCTCATTTTCTTTTGCCGTATTAAAAGACACTTTCAGTTGAAAACAAACTATGTAGTTTTCATTCAAGATATGCTTAGTGGATTTCATACATTCAAATGTGTTTTTCTTGTAAGTGTCAGAATAAACCAGTCTAAGTGATATTTGAGAAATGGTTAAATTATCAAGTGGTGTTGACCTTGGGGGATCGCATAAAAACAAATTTGTACCATATACAGTGGACCCCCGGTTTATGTACTGCTCCAAACTCGAACAATTATGTAAGTGTATTTTTGTAAGTGCTTGTGTAAGTGTATTTTTGGGGGTCTAAAAGGACTAATCTAATTTACATTATTTCTTATGGGAACAAATTCGTTCGGTAACGGTACTTGAACAGCATTCTGGAACGAATTATGGCCGTTAACCGGGGGTCCACTGTATAGCGAATTGCTGGTAAAATGGGGTCACCGCATAGTGAGGAAAATGTGTTCCTTATGCTTAGGCAATGTTCCAGGTGTGAGTCACGCTGTCCCAGAATTTTCTGAATCGACAAGCCTCGGTACATCCGTGGGGACCTCTGAGGCAACTACCTTTCAGCCAGCACCAGTTAACACTCTAAATGGAACATATTTGTCAAGCAGTGAACTGTATAGACTACTTTCTGCTTCTTCAAATGAAATAGTCCTGCGATCTGTCCCAAAAGGCTTAAAGGAGAACTGCTATTTTTTGGTGGACAACAAGGACAATGTGAAGCGTAGAGTGGCAGGCAAAAGGAGTAAGTTTCCTGATGACTGTGGTGTGTGGGAAGCAAGGAGTGCCAGCACTACAAAGACCTATTATGAATTAGTGAATGAGAATCTGTTGTGTGTTAGTGTGCGAAATGAGAAATATTGCAGACTGAAGCAAAAAAAGTGGGTGCCAGTGAATCCCCAGCCTTCTCAAATTGTGACATTAATCAGATTTTATAGCAAGCTTAAACGTGACCATAGTTACCAGAAACGTGTTACCTGGTTAGAAGGCACAGATACTGCTGTATGGGAGTATTTAGGTAAGTTTCCAACTTGTGTGTCATATCATGGTAATACCAAGAAGAATTTTCGAGAATATATTCGAACAGACCCAAAGATTCTGAGTGCTATAGCTGACAGAGTTCACTCAAAGACACCACAACAAATTTATAATGACTTCCTGGAGGAGGATTCCACTAATGCTCCCCGTGACACTAAACAGATCCACAGTGTTAAGTACAAACTACTGAAGGCATCCAGTACAGAGGGAATTAATAAAAAGAATCACAAGGCCTATGCTCATCCTATGCTAAACATGTTAAATAAAAATCCTTTTGTCCAGTATGTAACAGCTGGTAGTGGAAATCCACTCAGTGTGATACTGTACACTGAGGATCAAATGGAAGACATAAAAAGGTTCTGTTGCAATTGTGATGAAACCTCAGTATTTGGTGTGGACAGAACTTATGACCTTGGTTCATGTTTTTTAACCCTAGGAGTATTCAACAATAGAGCGGTGATTCGAAAGTCATCAGGAGAGCATCCAGTGTTTCTTGGCCCAGTATATTTGCATTGGGATAGATCATATGAAACATACTTTGATTTTTTCTCTCATCTCAAGTCCAAACAACTTAATCTTGGTAATTTGGTTTTGGGCTCTGATGAGAAGGCCCTGGTGTCAGCAGCAGAGTCTTGCTTTCCTGAAGCTGGTCATATTTTAAACACACGAAATATTGAAAAAAATTTGAGGAGACATCTTAACGAGAAGATTGGTCTGAGTTCAAGTGAACTAAAGTGTGTTGAGGATGAGCTACTTTTCAGTGATGATGCACTGATAAAGTGTGATGATGAATTTGATTTCTACAGGAAAAGCCTCGACCTTGAACTCAAATACGAGCAAGCCTTGCCAGTATTTGTTCCATATTTTCAGAATAAACTTGTTCCTGCTGTGCAGAGAATGATCGAATCAAGGCAGAGGAAAGCCTGTCTTCCCAAAAAGTGGATTAAATGCTGTGAAGCCATGAAGCTTGTCATGAAACTAACAAGGATGAAACATCAGAATGTACCCGACATGATTGACAAGCTGCACACCATTGTACGTCTCCAGTATATGGATGTTCGTAGGGCTCTTCATGACCAGGGAAGTTACACCATCTCCAGTGACTTGCAGCATCATGTAATATCTGATATCGTTTGGGCTTCAAAAACCTCGGAAGAAAAAAATCAAGCATATCAGAAATTCATGAAAAGTAAGAATGCAGTTGAAAAAGACAAAGAAATCTGATAGTTGCCAGAAAATTTGTCACAAGGAAATGTCAAGCCCAGGTTATAGTCATCTTTGCTACTAGTGCTAACTACAGTATGTGTACATTACTTTGTGCTAAATCTCTGCACAATATTTATATAGTGAAATATTGTATGACTTAATTTACAGTATTTTAGTACAGTGGACCCTCGCTATTCGAATACTCCAAAACTCGCCCTTTTATGTAAGTTTATTATTGTAAGTGCTTTTATAAGTGTATTTTTAGGGGTCTGAAATGGACTAATCTAATTTACATCATTCCTTATGGGAATAAATTTGTTTGGTAACAGCACTTAAACAGCATTCTGGAATGAGGGCGAGTTTTGGAGTGTTCGAATAGCGAGGGTCCACTGTATAGTAATAACTTTCTTTTGTATCATAAAGTTAGTCACCCCTCCGTTTTCGGTGATTGGCTCCGTTTTCGTTCATGGTACGGAACCTGTTCAGTGCCCAGCGCACATACAAAGCCCGCAAGTCCGCCTCCCACGCACATTCTCAGGCAGTGTAGCATTGTTTCTGGTTGAGTGAACATTATCCTTCGAGTTCATACAAAACATTTCTTAACAATCCATTGTTTTTGGCCCTTGATTATTGTGTGGCTGCTAAATAAGCCACCATGGGCTCAAAGAAAGCTTTTAGTGTCAGTCCTTTGGTAAAGAAAGTGAGGAACACCATAGAATTAAAGAAAGAAATCGTAGCAAAGTATCAAAGTGGAGTCGATAAAGGCTATAGCACCAGCCAGCGATAAAGTGTAGCATTAACAGTGTAGCAAGTAAGCTAAGCCATTAATCGATAAAAAAATGACACGAAACTTAACTCCATTGTTTGTTTGAGGAATATAGGGGCACTGAGACCAGAGCTTCCTTCTGCTCTGCCAACATCTCTAAGGTAAGTGTAAATATTTCTTATTTATATAAGTAAATATTTCTTATTTATAAATTATGTACATTGTGTGAATAGAGGTGGTGGCCTGCTGCTGCCGCCCACCACCAGCAGTATATGTACGGCTTATGGTCAGTGGCCCTTAAACCCAACAATAGCAACACTACTGCCAGTTCTCTCATACATAATGACATATTTTATTCATTCTAGAGTATATATGTTTGTTATTAATATTGTTTATTTTGTTATATTAGATGAATTGATAGATAAATAAGCCATAGAGCTGATATTAGTGTCAAATTGAAGCATTTTGTCCTGTCTCCCAACACTAAACTCTCCTCCCTCTCCTCTTCATCTTCCATTATTGGGGACAAGAGTCCCCAATAAAGGTAAGTGTGATTTTAAATGTTCATTTATACATGTTATTAGTGCTTTATATTTATTTGTTATTCTTTTCTGTATGCAAATCTATATTTAATCTCCAAAAAAATTATTTTTTGTTAATACTCCTGGGTGTCTGAAATAGATTAATTGAATTTACATTATTTCTTATGGGGAAAATGACTTCAGTTTTCGTTGATTTCAGTTTTAGTCGATCCCTCTGGAACGGATTAAGCACGAAAACGGAGGGTTGACTGTATTTGGTAAAATTAACAAAACAAAATAAAATATATAACAAGTGATGAGCACAAAATACAAGTCACAGTTGGATCTTTTCACATAATGTATTTCTTTTCTTTTGCCAAATCAAAGTCTAGAACAACATCCAGTATTAGGCCCCTACTTAAACGATATGGGTCCTACACAGATGACAGCAAGGAAATGAGTGAGCTACTCAAGTCCCAATATGACTTGATTTTTAGCGAGCCGCTAATGAGACTGAGAGTCGATGACCTAAATGAATTTTTTATGAGACAGAATTTGGTAGACACACACCTATCTGATATTATCCTGACACCAAATGACTTCGAAAAGGTGATGAATGACATGCCCATGCACTCTGCCCCAGGCCCTGACTAATAGAACTCCGTGTTCATCAAGAACTGCAAGAAGCCCCTATCACGTGTTTTTAACATCCTATGGAGAGGGAGCATGGACTGGGGTTGTCCAGCAGTTACTAAAAACAACAGACATAGCCCCACTCCACAAAGGGGGCAGTAAAGCAATAGCAAAGAACTACAGACTGATAGCGCTAACGTCCCATATCATAAAAACCTTTGAAAGGGTTCTAAGAAGCAAGATCACCACCTGTCTAGATACCCATCAGTTACACAACCCAGGGCAGCATGGGTTTAGAGCAGGTCGCTCCTGTCTGTCCCAACTACTGGACCACTATGACAAGGTCCTGGATGCTCTAGAAGACACAGATTGCAGGTGTAATATACACAGATTTTGCAAAAGCCTTTAACAAGTGTGACCATGGTGTAATAGTGCACAAAATGTGTGATAAAGGAATAACAGGAAAAGTTGGTAGATGGATTTATAATTTCCTAACAAATAGAAATAGTAGTCAACAGAGTAGTCTGAGGTGGCTGCGGTGAAAAGCTGTTCCACAAGGCACAGTACTCGCTCCCATCTTGTTACTCATCCTCATATCGTACATAGACAGGGATATAAGCCACAGCGCCATGTCTTCCTTTGCAGATGACTCCTGAATTTGCATGACAAGTGTCCTCCATTGAAGACACTGCAAGACTCCAGGCGGCCATCAACCAAATCTTTAAATGGGCCGCAGAAAACAATATGAAGTTGAATGAGAAATTTCAATTACTCTGATAAGGAAAATGTGTGAAAATTAAAACTTTATCGGAGTATAAAACAAATTCCAACCACACAATAGAGCGAAAAACTAATGTCAAAGACCTGGGAGTGATCATGTCAGAAAATCTCGCCTTCAAAGACCATAACATTGTATCAATTGCATCTGCTAGAAAAATGACAGGATGGATAATGAGAACCTTCAAAACCAGGTATGCCAAGTTCATGATGACACTTCAGGTCGCTTGTTCTATCTAGGCTGGAATATTTCTGCACACCAACAGCACCTTTCAAGGTAGGTGAAATTGCTGACCTAGAAAATGTACAGAGAACCTTCACGGCACGGATAACCGTGATAAACCACCTCAATTACTGGGAACGCTTGAAGTTCCTCAACCTGTACTCCCTAGAATGCAAGCGGGTTAGGTATATGATTATATACACTTGGAAAATCCTAGAGGGATTAATACCAAACTCGCACACGAAAATCACTCCCTATGAAAGCAAAAGACTAGGCAGACGATGCAACATCCCCCCAATGAAAAGCAGGGGTGCCACTAGCACGATAAGAGACAACACAATAAGTCTCAGGGGCCCAAGACTGTTCAACTGCCTCCCAGCATACATAAGGGGAATTACCAATAGACCCATGGCTGTCTTCAAGCAGGCTCCTGAAGTCAGTACCTGACCAGCCGGGCTGTGGTTCGTACGTCGGGTTACGTGCGGCCAACAGTAACAGCCTGGTTAATCAGGCCCTAGTCCACCATGAGGCCTGGTCAGTCCGGGCCGTGGTGGCGTTGACCCTCGAACTCTCTCCAGGTATACTCCAGGAACAAGGAAAAATACCAAGGAATGTGAAGCTCAGCTTGATGTTTAGGACACAAAGTATAGTGGATTAAGATATCCATTGAAACATGAGATACCATGGGAGTGATGGTACTGTCATTTTTTCTTTTAGTTTCTAGAATATTCTTTATGCTCATCTTTTAAGGCAGGTGAGATGATCATTTCTTCAAATGAACCATTGGTATAGCCTCAAAACACTTGAATTATTATATTTGCTGGATTGGAGACAAGACAGATCTTGTAATATACACACGTAAACACCTGGCCAGGATCATAATTCGCACAAAAATACCTGTAGTTAATAGGGTCAGAAAGGTCAAGAGGAATAAACACTGATAATTAGATGCCATCAGTACAGTTCATAAACACTTGTCATTATTTGTGCATAATTTCAACCTTTGACCAGAAAATGCAAGAATTTCACTGGAATAGAGAAGACTTTGAGAGGGAATTAGACATTCCCACAGGAGGTCACTGGATTGGGATTGCTATGTAAGCTGCCGATCAATCACTTGGCAGAAAAGCCTGAACTCGCTCAGCAGGAAATTCTGTACTCATATTGAGCTGGATATGCAGCAGTCTTAAAAAAGTGGTGCCAGGTAGGTAATCCAGTTTTGCTTTATTGAATAATGGCATTTTTATTTTTATTTTATTTTTTAGAATACATCTTTGCATCAAACTTAAGAGTGCTCTTATCTTAGTAAATTGAAGGTTGAGATTTGATTTTTTTTTTTTTTTTCAGTTTTAAGAAAATGTATTTTTTCGGCCTAATAGGACAATTAACCCTTTCAGGGTCCAAGGGGGGTCTCCGAAACTCGTTCTTAGGGTCCAAGAAATTTTTTTTTTATCTTATGAAACGATAGAGAATCTTTTTCCGATCCTAACGCCACAAAAATTATGAAATTTGATCGAAAACTAACGGAAATATGCTTTCGCGAAGTTATCGGTATGGATGACATTTACGCATCGGCGATTTCGCCCACTTTGAGCCCTATTTTCAGCAAATTCCAATGTTTCAGTTTACTAAAATTATAGCTATTTTGCTAGAACTCCATTTCTTCTATCGATTGAGTACAAGAAACTGCCTATTTACCAATTACAACTACCCAAAATAGTCAGAAAAGGGCAATTTGGCCAATTTCACACAAATTTAAAACGATGCCAATTTCAAAATAGGGTCCAGAATAAACAAGGCAGACATTCCTGGCACTAAAATAACATCTTCTCTGTTCATTAGTCACGTTTCCAGGCCCCTCTTACATTACTTTTGCTTATTTTGAATTTTTATTCTCGCAAAAAAAATAGATTTACTGTTATGTATACAACTGCATCATTGTAAAAATTATATAAACAATGTCAGAGCACTTGTGCATGAATATTAGACTCTCCAGTTGATGTGTGTTGGACGCATGGTGTGATTTGTTTACTCTTGAACATCGTCAAAAATCGAAGTTTCGCTACTTTGAGCTTAATTTCAAGGTACTTGTCATTGTCAAACTAATCAAAATCATTTCTATTTCTGTAATATATCTTTTATTCTATCAAATAAGACCAAGAAAACTAGAATACATCAATAAATACCATACGAAAATAGACTGCAAAGTCGCTGTTTTAAACCAAAAATACGGTCAGTTTTTTCCTCATTACTCACTGTGTGGTGCAGGAATTTTTTTATACTGCGCACACTGACCGCACAGACCCATTCTATCACATCTACGCCTAACAGCCTGTTTCTGCTTGATTTGAGGGCGCTAGAATTTAGGCGTACTAGTACGTCAATAACCCCAGGGCGTAAGCCGTACTAGTACGTCAATAACCCCAGGCGTAAGCCGTACTAGTACGTCAACCGGCGTAAGCCGTACTAGTACGTCAATAACCCCAGGGCGTAAGCCGTACTAGTACGTCAATAACCCCAGGCGTAAGCCGTACTAGTACGTCGATAACCCCAGGGTAAGCCGTACTAGTCGTCAATAACCCCAGGGCGTAGCCGTACTAGTACGTCAATAACCCCAGGGCGTAAGCCGTACTAGTACGTCAATAACCCCAGGGCGTAAGCCGTACTAGTACGTCCAATAACCCCAGGGCGAAGCCGTACTAGTACGTCAATAACCCCAGGGCGTAAGCCGTACTAGTACGTCAATAACCCCAGGGCGTAAGCCGTACTAGTACGTCAATAACCCCAGGGCGTAAGCCGTACTAGTACGTCAATAACCCCAGGGCGTAAGCCGTACTAGTACGTCAATAACCCCAGGGCGTAAGCCGTACTAGTACGTCAATAACCCCAGGGCGTAAGCCGTACTAGTACGTCAATAACCCCAGGGCGTAAGCCGTACTAGTACGTCAATAACCCCAGGGCGTAAGCCGTACTAGTACGTCAATAACCCCAGGGCGTAAGCCGTACTAGTACGTCAATAACCCCAGGGCGTAAGCCGTACTAGTACGTCAATAACCCCAGGGCGTAAGCCGTACTAGTACGTCAATAACCCCAGGGCGTAAGCCGTACTAGTACGTCAATAACCCCAGGGCGTAGCCGTACTAGTACGTCAATAACCCCAGGGCGTAAGCCGTACTAGTACGTCATAACCCCAGGGCGTAAGCCGTACTAGTACGTCAATAACCCCAGGGCGTAAGCCGTACTAGTACGTCAATAACCCCAGGCGTAAGCCGTACTAGTACGTCAATAACCCCAGGCGTAGCCGTACTAGTACGTCAATAACCCCAGGGCGTAAGCCGTACTAGTACGTCAATAACCCCAGGGCGTAAGCCGTACTAGTACGTCAATAACCCCAGGGTTCAAAGAAGTGTTAGAAAAATGGCAACCAGAGCTGAAAAATACAAGTTGTTGAAATGTCTACATGTCTTGACTGTCTCTCACCCTCTGTTGACCTACATGGTGTTGACAACCTTTCCTGTATGATATCCATTTCAACCTCTCCAAAACTACTGTAACATCACCTAAAGCTGAAGCACATTCATAATTATATCTATTGATGAACAAGAGGGCTTTAGGAAAGGTAGGGGGTGTGTAGACCAAGTGTTTACAGTTGAACATATAGGTGAACAGTATTTAGATAAGGGTAAAGAGGTTTTTGTGGCATTTATGGATTTGGAAAAGGCATATGATAGGGTGGATAGGGGGGGCAATGTGGCAGATGTTGCAGGTGTATGGAATAGGAGGTAGGTTACTGAAAACAGTGAAGAGCTTTTATGAGGATAGTGAGGCTCAGGTTAGTGTGTAGGAGAATGAGATTATTTCCCAGTAAAAGTAGGCCTTAGACAAGGATGTGTGATGTCACCGTGGTTGTTCAATATGTTTATAGATGGAGTTGTAAGAATGCAAGGGTCTTGGCAAGAGGTGTGGGGTTAAAAGACAAAGAATCAAATACAAAGTGGGAGTTGTCAGTTGCCTTTTGCTGATGACACTGTGCTTTTGGGAGATTCTGAAGAGAAGTTGCAGAGGTTGGTGGATGAATTTGGTAGGGTATGTAAAAGAAGAAAATTGAAAGTGTATATAGGAAAGAGTCGGGTGATGAGGATAACAAAAAGATTAGGTGATGAAAGATTGGAGGGAGAGAGTATGGAGGAGGTGAATGTAGTATTCAGATATTTGGGAGTGGACATGTCAGCAGATGGGTCTATGAAGGATGAGGTGAATTATAGAATTGATGAGGGGAAAAGGGTGAGTGATGCACTTCAGAGTCTGTGGAGACAAAGAACTTTGTCCATGGAAGTAAAGAGGGGAATGTATGAGAATATAGTTATACCAACACTCTTATATAGGTGTGAAGCATGGGTGATGAATGTTGCAACGAGGAGAAGGCTGGAGGCAGTGGAGATGTCATGTCTGAGGTCAATGTGTGGTGTGAATATAATGCAGAAAATTCAGTTTGGAAATTAGGAGGTGTGGGATTACCAAAACTATTATCCAGAGGGCTGAGGAGGGGTTGAGGTGGTTTGGACATGTAGAAAGAATGGAACGAAGCAGAATGACTTCGAGAATGTATAAATCTGTAGTGGAGGGAAGGCGGGGTAGGGGTCGGCCTAGGGAAGGTTGGAGGGAGGGGGTAAAAGAGGTTTTGTGTGTGAGGGGCTTGGATTTCCAGCAAGCATGCGTGAATGGAGACAAATGGTTTTTAATACTTGACGTGCTGTTGGAGTGTGAGCAAAGTAACATTTATGAAGGGATTCAGGGAAACTGGCAGGCCGGACTTGAGTCCTGGAGATTGGAAGTACAGTGCCTGCACTCTGAAGGAGGGGGTGTTAATGTTGCAGTTTTATAACTGTAGTGTAGAGCACCCCTCTGGCAAGACAGTGGAGTGAATGATGAAAGTTTTTCTTTTTCGGGCCACCCTGCCTTGGTGGGAATCGGCTGATGTGTTAATAAAATAAAATAAAAATATGTATTGAAATAGTCAACAACCTTATCCATGCTTAAATGTTTTCTTTGTAGAAAGAATAAGTCAATGATAGTATGAATTATTTGAAATGTTTGAAGCATAATATTTGTTTTTCAGGTTGTCTTCTGGATAATTTCATCTTGGCTAGTTGATAACTCATGATAAATTCTTTGTGACGAGTAAATGGTACTGGACATACCTAGGTAAGATGCAGATTTATTTATTTAATGCAGCAACACGTTCATGATGATCAATCTTTCGGGGCTGATATAAAATGAAGAAAGATCTTACTGAAAGTGTCTTTGTTATATATTTTAGTAATTTTTCTTTCCTCTTGTACAAGTTTTTTATTTATATTTCAGATTTTGCATTGGAATGCTCCTGTAACCCTATGGGTGCTCTTTATGAAAACTAAACAACTCGTTTGGATCTTACATGGGTAAGATATTTTACAGTATTTAAATGTACATTATGTCCCAGACTTTTAGTTGCTTTATATAACATACATCAGTCATATCTTGGAGTAAACAGCAGCAGTATGGAAACCACACATAAAGCATGGTAAGAAACTGAAGAAAGTGCAGGAGTATGCATTGAGACTAGTTCCTGAACTAAGGGGTATGAGCTGCAAAAAAAGGCTAAAGGAATTTAATATAATGACCCTGGAGGACAGAAGAACCAGGGGGAGATATAATATGCAAAATACCCAAAGGAATTGATAAGATAGGCTGTTTAAAAGGCAGGAAAAGGGTAGGGTAGGGTAGCAGTAATAGTATAAGCAGTGGCAGAGGTGGCAATAAGAAGGTAGCAGTGGTAGTGACACGAGTTAGAGGGAGGTATTAGTGAAGCAGTAGTAGTGTAGGTAGTTTATGGAAAAGAGATAAAAAAATGAAAAGGAATATTGCAGGAGAGCTAGTGGCCCATGAGGGTAGGACAAAACCCTAGGGATGTGGGGATTCGTTGGACAAAACTCACTTAGGCAGAAAAGGAAAGGTCCCAGTCTGACAGAAACCCCATCATAAAATTCATTCTCCTATGTGTGGGTTATTTGTATTTTGTTCCAGTCACAGTACTGTGCCTTTTTATTATCTATTCCTTAGGCTAAAGGTTAAGTGGTCACCTTGTACCATTGATGGATCAGCAATGTAATTTTGTGGTGCGACAAGAAAAGTTTACCATGACTTTGCCTCCTGTGCTTACCACAGCTTTGTGTCTTATCATTGCTGTAAATATATTTATGGAGGTATAACAAATGAAGACTGAGCTTGAACCCTGGTGTTTGCTTTCATCAGGCTGCTTAGTTTCCAAACACTCTTGAATATTGATTATGATTGTTAATGGAAGACAGGAATTGCTTAGTTATTTATTGATTTAGATGCATGTTAAAAATTTAATGTTATAATAACAATATAAAAAATTCAGCTTTGTCTGCATTTTCATTTAATGTGACCATTCTTTAGTGTTTATTAATTTTTTAATACAGTGGCCGTCTCCCACCGAAGTAGGGTACCCCCCCCCTAAAAAAAAACTTGCAAAAGGAATGCTGACATTACTGCTCGGACCCCTTCTACTTCAATTGAGAGTGCAAGTACTGTGCTTTCCACCTCCAGAAATAGTCTGGCTAGCTGTTTTCCATGAATCCCTTAATAAATGTTAAATTTGCTCCCACTCCAACAGCATGTCTAGTCGTAAAAACCATTTGCCTCCAGTCATATCGAACATGCTTGCACATGTCTTGGATGTCCAAGCCCCCTCATTTTGGGTTGTAGGTTAGGTACTACCGTCGTGCTAAATGAGTGTGAAACGGAAACCTATAACTGTTTTACACAATGGTACGATTGCTGTTGTCTTAGCTAATAAATTCAAGATGACAGGTGCATCTTGCTACTTCTCCTTATACTTAGTTAATGTTGTGCATTTGTGTGTGAATCCAAACCAAATAGTTTTGGTTTTTATACTGTATCCTTTCATTTCCATGAGAAAGTGGAGAAAAATCCTGCCTACGTGTTCCATGCTTGTCGTGAAAGGCAAGGGGCTCCTAATTCCTTCTGTATTAATTATTAAATTTAAGAACATTTTATTATAGCAAAGGAAAATGTATTAGTGAATTTTGGTGTTAGTACTAGACTGACCTAAGCTATATTTTGATGTGCAGGCACTGCCAGAATTGGAAAGAAATTGTAAACAAAAATAAGAATCTTGGGATATGCAGGAGCCTCTAGTTCCCCCAAGTAAAAATTATTTTCTAATTATTTTAGGGTCACATTGTCAATCATCTCTGCATTTGTCGGAGAAAACTGGAGTGGTAACTTAAAAAAAAAAAAGTTATACTATTAGATATTTGTTAAATATCTTCATAAATATTGGAGACGGGGCTGTGAATTTTGGACAATAAGTGTAGGGAGATGCCATACAAGTATTCATTAGTTTGTGCATGAGAGAGATTTCACACACTGTAAGTTGGTTGAAATTTAAGAAGCTAAACCATAGTAATGGTTCACCTCATTCATGGCAGGAAGTTTAACCTCAGGGTGGTCAGGAAGTGGAATGATCCTGACAAAGATGTAACACACTAGTGTTACTTGTGGTTTTTGTAAATAATTTCACACGAGTTACCTAAATTAATTTCATTATAATGTTTATTTTTCAGACAACTCTGATTTTCATCTTTGCTGGTTGAGCCCTTCACGTCATAATTGTCTTGAAAAATACGAAGCCTCCATCTTAATGATTCTTAGGTAAAGTACAAAATATTAATTAAATTTTTTATATTTACCTGTGTACTGTACGAGATAGTTACCACGTTTATGATGATCATTCTTTCGGGGCTGACACAATATGACGAAAGTTTCTGCTGAAGCATTTTTGTTTTACAGTATGTGAATGTAGCTTGTCTTTTCTTGTATATTTGACTATTCATCTTCCAGATTCTGTGGATTAGAAAGGCCATCATGACCTAGTTTGTCGACCTCAGGGTTAAAGGTTCTGGGGGTCATGGTCCTATGTACCAGTCCCAAGCCAGGCCGCCTCAAGAGAAGGTATTTCAGCAGAACATTTCTGTTCATTTACTGCTATGTTCATTCATCTTTGAGGACTATAACTGTTGTAGAATGACAGTTTCTATTGGCAGCTTTGTATTTAAGATAGCCGAGTTCTTGTAAAAAAGTATTTAGATTTCAGAATGCAGGTGTTAAATATGTTAACTAAACTAATAAGATTGTTTTGATGGATATTACAGTAACTATACATGGGAGTTATATTGAGGTAAATCATTATGCTTAAAATTTGCCAGTTGCCTGATGAATGACACCCGCTTAGTTGTTTAGATTCCAGACAATGGCAAATGTAAATAACTGAAAGTGGCTTTAATTTCCATCATGGATACAATAACTTGAAAATGAGGGCAGCTTCATCATTAAGATTTCATACATGTCTCAATAATCATTAGCCATCTTTCAGGGTGCAATGCTCTAATGAAAGTACTCTTAATGAAGTCTTTATTATCTTGTACAAAAATTTATTGTAGACTGAGCAGTTTAAGGTTTAACTGAACTTAAGTGTTTTTCCCCATCAATCAGTCTTAATTCAAAGTAAATTGTATAAGCATATTACTTGAAAGGAAACAAATTTGATAAAACTGAGCAATGTGGTTGTTTGTGGAACCAATACTTAGTTATATTGGGGATAGGGAGGGGACAGCTACTGTAATATCCATCATATATACAATAACTCAAAACAAGGGCAGCTTCATTTCTTGATCATGATTAATAATCTTTCGGGGCTGATATACACTGACGAAAGTTTTCTAATGAAGTCTTTGTTATAAATCAAATTTTTTGTTCATATATTTTCTTGTACAAAAAGAAATTATTATATTGCAGATTGAGCAGTTTGAAAAGTACAACTCAGCTTAACCTGGTCAGAAGTCTTAATTGAAAGTAAGTCATATGCATTCATATGAATATATTGTTGCTCTGGATAGTTATTTGTGGAACCCATATTTAGTTGTTTGTTATAAGGGTCACAACTGTCTGCTCATTGATGCAAACTGCTGTTTTAATTAATATGGTTACAGTAACTCAAAAGCAGCTTCATTTTGTTCTGATAAATTAGTATACAACATTTCTTAATCATGATTATCCATCTTCTGGCTGAAATACTGATGAAAGTTGTCTAGTGAAAGTCTTCATTAATTAAATTTGATTTGCCTTTTCTCTTGCAAAAATGCTGATTGAGTAGTTGAAAGTTTAATTAAGCTTGAATGTGTCTCTGTGATCAGAAGTCTTTATTGGAAGTATGTCTATGCTTAATTTTTTTTTCTAGGTTGTGGGAGCAATATTTAGTTATGGTGGGGAATGGAATGGTGATGGGGGGTGGGGATGACTCTGCTCATAGGAGTGACATGAAAACTAACTTCACCAAATGTGCTTCACAAATAATAATTCATGTTAAGCACTAAACCCACGTGGGTGATTCAGCACAAGACTTTATCCTCAGTCTGCTTTCTATTTGTGCTCACCTCTATCATTTCGTCCTGGAGAAAGAGTGGTTTTGTGCCAATTCTTCCAGAAACATTAAGCTGAAGGTTTAACAAATGTACAATGATGACAAATTTGGCGGGACTTAAGTTTAAACTGCTGATTTTATGCTTCTGATCAGATTAAATTTGTGCTGGTTGGGTGATGTGAATGTTTGAATTAATACAGTATTGAATATTTTTCAGTATGCCCAGTGAAGTCTTCAGTGCTGTGGCTTGACGTTTAGCAGAGAATTATCTACATCTCTGGTTGCAGCACAGTTGTAAGTTATAATAAAAATGCTGACTTTTTATGCCATTATTCAAATTGAAATACTACTGTACTTAAAATTTATCTAAATCTTAAGGTTTCTAAGTTTGTGTTTGTAATGATGACAAATTTGGCGGGACTTAGTTTAAACTGCTGATTTTATGCTTCTGATCAGATTAAATTTGTGCTGGTTGGGTGATGTGAATGTTTGAATTAATACAGTATTGAATATTTTTCAGTATGCCCAGTGAAGTCTTCAGTGCTGTGGCTTGACGTTTAGCAGAGAATTATCTACATCTCTGGTTGCAGCACAGTTGTAAGTTATAATAAAAATGCTGACTTTTTATGCCATTATTCAAATTGAAATACTACTGTACTTAAAATTTATCTAAATCTTAAGGTTTCTAAGTTTGTGTTTGTAATGATGACAAATTTGGCGGGACTTAGTTTAAACTGCTGATTTTATGCTTCTGATTTAACAAACTTGTGTTGCATAATGTTGTGATGTTACAAACTTCTGAACACATCACATGTTTTCAGTATACACTGGAATCTTGAGTGGTGTGGCAGATGATCTCAGCATCTTTGGTGTTGTCACAATTCATCAAAACTTATGGATAGCCTCTAGGGAAACTTTTCCCTTTGGTTTTTATAGGTAAGGTATTTTGCTTATGTACTGCTCTGTATTGGATTTGTCTATAATTAGTCATTAAGGGTTCATGTAGAATAACAAATGTTTCCTTGCGTCGCCCTGCTTTGGTGGGTGACGGCTGCTGTGTTGAAAAAAAAAAAGGGTAACATTGCGAACATATTTTGAACTCTTTGCCATTTAAAAATGGCTTTGTGACAAATATAAAGAATATATATTGGCTATCATTCCATCAATCGCTCTTCTTCCCTCCCGCACCCACTAACTTCTGCTGAACACACTAACTACATTTTTAAATCTACCCCATACATCTTCGACCCCATTGCCTACACACTCACTAACCCATCTATCCTCCAATAGTTGTTTATATCTTACCCTAACTGCCTCCTCTTAGTTTATAAACCTTCACCTTTCTTACTTACTGCTTCTATTTTCCTTGTATCCCATCTACCTTTTACTCCCACTGTAGCTATAATTAAAAAGTGATCTGATATATCTGTGGCCCCTCTATAAACATGTACAGTGGTCCCTCAGTTTTCGTGCATCTAAAAACTCGAACATTTATGTAAGTGCTGTTACAAGTGTATTTTTGGGGGTCTGAAATAGACTAACCTACGTGACATTATTTCTTAAGGAAGTAAATTTGTTCGGTAATGGCACTTGAGCAGCATTCTGGAACGAATTTTCGGCGAAAACCGAGGGACCACTGTACATCCTGAAGTCTACTTAACAGTCTTTTATCTACCAATACGTAGTCCAACAAACTGTCATTACGCCCTACATCATATCTTGTATACTTATTTATCCTCTTTTTCTTAAAATATGTATTACCTATAACTAAACCCCTTTCTATATAAAGTTCAATCAAAGGGCTCCCATTATCATTTACACCTGGCACCCCAAACTTACCTACCACACCCTCTACATGTTTCTCCTACTTTAGCATTTAGGTCCCCTACCACAATTACTCTCGGAAAAAGTTAGCATATGAGAGGTTTTTACAAAGTAGTGATGCAAGGAGGGAAGAGTATATGGAGAGAAAGAGAGGTTAAGAGAGTGGTGAAGCAATGTAAAAAGAGAGCAAATGAGATAGTGGGTGAGATGTTATCAAATTTTGTTGAAAATAAGAAAAAGTTTTGGAGTGAGATTAATAAGTTGAAGCCTAGGGAACAAATGGATTTGACAGTTAAAAATATGAGAGGAGAGTTATTAAATGGAGAGTTAGATGTATCAGGAAGATGGAGGGAATATTTTGAGGAGTTGTTAAATGTTTTTGAAGACTTGCCCTATTCCTCCTTGCCCTATTCGTGAATAGGGCAAGGAGGAATAACATCTTGTAGGAGTGTGGAAGAGCCAGTTGTGAGTGTGGGGGAAGTTTGCGAGGCAGTGGGTAGAATGAAAGGGGGTAAGGCAGCTGGGATTGATCGGATAAAGATAGAAATGTTAAAAGCAGGTGGGGATATAGTTTTGGAGTGGTTGGTGCTATTATTTAATAAATGTATGGAAGAGGGTAAGGTACCTAGGGATTGGCAGAGAGTGTGTATTGTTCCTTTGTATAAAGGCAAAGGGGACAAAAGAGTGCAAAAATTATAGGGGAATAAGTCTGTTGAGTGTACCTGGTAAAGTGTATGGTAGAGTTATTGAAAGAATTAAGAGTAAGACAGAGAGCAGGATAGCAGATGAACAAGGGGGCTTTAGGAAAGGTAGGGGGTGTGTGTACACCAAGTGTTTACAGTGAAACATATAGGCGAACAGTATTTAGATAAGTGTAAAGAGGTTTTTGTGGCATTTATGGATTTGGAAAAGGCGTATGATAGGGTGGATAGGGGGGCAATGTGGCAGATGTTGCAGGTGTATGGAATAGGAGGTAGGTTACTGAAAGCAGTGAAGAGTTTTTATGAGGATAGTGAGGCTCAGGTTAGTGTGTGTAGGAGGGAGGGGGACTATTTCCCAGTAAAAGTGGGCCTTAGACAAGGATGTGTGATGTCACTGTGGTTGTTCAATATATTTATAGATGGGGTTGTAAGAGAAGTGAATGAGAGGGTCTTGGCAAGAGGTGTGGGTTTAAAAGATAAAGAATCAAATACAAAGTGGGAGTTGTCAGTTGCTTTTTACTGATGACACTGCTTTTGGGAGATTCTGAAGAGAAGTTGCAGAGGTTGGTGGATGAATTTGGTAGGGTGTGTAAAAGAAGAAAATTGAAAGTGAATATAGGAAAGAGTAAGGTGATGAGGATAACAAAATGATTAGGTGACGAAAGATTGGATATCAGATTGGAGGGAGAGAGTATGGAGGAGGTGAATGTATTCAGATATTTGGGAGTGGACATGTCAGCAGATGGGTCTATGAAGGATGAGGTGAATCATAGAATTGATAAGGGAAAAAGGGTGAGCGGTGCACTTCGGAGTCTGTGGAGACAAAGAACTTTGTCCATGGAAGTTAAGAGGGGAATGTATGAGAGTATAGTTATACCAACACACTTATATGAGTGTGAAGCATGGGTGATGAATGATGCAACGAGGAGAAGGCTGGAGGCAGTGGAGATGTCATGTCTGAGGTCAATGTGTGGTGTGAATATAATGCAGAGAATTTGGAGTTTGGAAATTAGGAGGAGGTGCGGGATTACCAAAACTATTATCCAGAGAGCTGAGGGGTTGTTGAGGTGGTTCGGACATGTAGAGAATGGAACGAGACAGAATGACTTCGAGAGTGTATAAGTCTGTAGTGAAGGGAAGGCGGGGTAGGGGTCGGCCTAGGGAAGGTTGGAGGGAGGGGGTAAAGGAGGTTTTATGTGCGAGGGGCTTGGACTTCCAGCAAGCATGTGTGAGCGTATTTGATTGGAGTGAATGGAGACAAATGGTTTTTAATACTTGACATGCTGTTGGAGTGTGAGCAAAGTAACATTTATGAAGGGATTCAGGGAAACCGGCAGGCCGGACTTGAGTCCTGGAGATGGGAAGTACAGTGTCTGCACTCTGAAGGAGGGGTGTTAATGTTGCAGTTTTATAACTGTAGTGTAAAGCACCCCTCTGGCAAGACTGATGGAGTGAATGATGAAAGTTTTTCTTTTTCGGACCATCCTGCCTTGGTGGGAATCGGCCGATGTGTTAATAATAAAAAAAAAATGGCTATTCTTTGGGAAGGTATAAAATATTGATTATGTCCACATGTAATTTTGAGATGATGTTTAATCTTTCGGGACCGACAAAATATGATGAAAGTTCCTACTGAATTTTTTTTTTATTATTGTTTTCCCCACTTTGTGACTATAATTTGTTAGTTGTACAAAAATATTTATATTTCAGATGCTGTGGATTGGAAAGGTTGTCTGTTCAGGGTTTTGTCGTAAGGCTTGTTCTTCCTGAAATCTCTGCCAGCCACTCAAGCAACCTCACATGTCTGCTATTTCACCTCAAGGACCTCTCTTCTCAAGCCACGATGTATATTTATTTATAGTTGTGTTATTCTCTGTATGAATTGATATAGTCCCTCTTGGATAAAACTTTAATAAAGGTCATAGTCCACATATTGTTTACAATTTACATACTACAAGTCCATCTCCATGTAACTTTAATGATCACGAGGTATACCATAAGCCCAGCCCCCTCTACCTCTGATGTGATTTAGGTATATCAAAGGTATCCCACATGCCCAGTCCCCTCTACCTTGATTAATGATCCAAGAAAGGTCTCAATTATGCTCAGTTGGCCCACAAGTTTCTAGTTCATTTAAGAATTGAAGGCAAATAAAACAACCCCTCAAGGAAGGTTCCTTGATGCTGGTGAGGGGGCTCTTGATCTAGGTAATTGGATCTGCTCCAGTTCCCTGAATTAAGCCTGAATACCTACATCCCTCCCACAGGACTATAATATGGGTTTAGTCATAAAGTTAGCCAATAGAAACTAGTATCCCCAATTCTTTAATATACATGGCAGATTTGTACCAATAGTCGAACATTAATCTGAGTCTTAACTTTAGTGAAAGACTCAAATGCCAGCTTCAAAAGTTTAAAGCCAATCGGGCAGACATTGTTTAGCTACCACCCCCTCTAGGTATGTTCCTTGATACTGGTGAGGGTCTCGATCTAAGGAATTAGAACCATGTCCAATTCTTTAATCTAGCCTGAATGCCTTTCATTTGTGGGTGATGTATGACCCCTACAGGTTTAGTGCTTCCCAATGTTTCTAGAAATCAACAGCCTTAACCACCAATATTTTCTTTTTCCCCATAATTATAATACGTAATTATAATTGCTTTCTTTTTATGATTACTGGCACACTTATACCCGTGTTAATGAAAGTGCAAGTATTATGTCATCTGAAAGGTTTTGGCAGCTGAAGAGAACAATTCTTATAAATGATAAAGGCCAATGATCCAAGAAAAGTTTGCCTAGAAGTTGAAGGTACACCAAAGCAGTCAGTTGTTAAGGAAATGGTCAGATATAAGGGTAAAAGAGCTGGAAACTAGGCCATATATCAGGACAAAGCCTGATAAATGATGTTTCAAAATATTTTGCCATCCAAACAGTGGTTCATGCACCTCTGGATATGTCCTTATATTTCTTGTCAGTGCCCTGCTATTGTACAGGCGTGACTCGTGTTTTGAAAAAGGGGTTCGTGACTCTCAAAAACTTAAATTGCATGTCTGCAAAATATTTAAGGAGCCTGAATCCATCTCTAGTGTCTTCTCCAAGCTGTTCTTATACCTAAATGTGGCAAGGTACTTTGCAAGTATGGCTCTGACACAAATGCTTCTTGTTATGGATTATCAGAGTGCAGCCATCCCTGGTGATAATAAGAGGTATAACCCAACACTACCTCACTGGCAAGGTCAATCTTTGTTTAAACCAGGCCAGGAATTGTTTCATGGAATTTCATACCCTTCCAAGTCTTGACTAGGCTCACAGGATGTGATAATGTATCATGTTAAAACAAATAAAAACAGGATTATATTTGTCATTCCTTTTTTTTTTTTTTTTTTTTTTTTCCCAAATTTTCGTATGTTAAAATAATTTTAAAACGTTAACCCTGTGGTTTAGTGCTGCTTTTTGGTAGGTAGTAGGTTGGTAGACAGCAACCACCCAGGGAGGTACTACCATCCTGCCAGGTGACTGTGAAACAAACCTGAAACTGTTTTACATGATGGTAGGATTGCTGGTGTCTTTTTTCTGTCTCATAAACATGCAAGATTTCAGGTACGTCTTGCTACTTATACTTACACTTAGGTCACACTACGCAAACATGTACACGTTTATGTATACACACTCATCTGAGTTTTCTTTGATTTTATCTTAATAGTTCTTGTTCTTATTGCTTTTCCCTTTCATATCCATGGGGAAGTGGAATAAGAATCTTTCCTCCGTAAGCCATGCATGTTGTAAAAGTCAACTAAAATGCCGAGAACAATGGGCTAGTAACCCCTTTTCCTGTATAGCTTACTAAAAAGGAGAAAACCGTCAAAGTGGGATGTTTGAATGTGCGTGGATGTTATGCGAATGATAAGAAAGATGATTGTAGATGTTACGAATGAAAAGAAGCTGGATGTCCTGGCTTTAAGTGAGACAAAGCTTGAAGGGGGTAAGAGAGTTTCAGTGGGGAGAAATAAATGGGATTAGATCAGGGGTTTCAAATAGTTAGAGCTAAAGAAGGAGTGGCAATAATGTTGAATAATCAGTTATGGCAGGTAAAGAAGGAATATAAATGTATAAATTCAAGGATTATGTGGAGTAAAATAAAGATTGGATGTGAAAAGTGGGTTATAGTAAGTGTTTATGCACCTGGAGAAGAGAAGTGTAGAGGAGAGAGATTTTGGGAAATGTTGAGTGAGTGTGTGGGGAGTTTTGAACCAAGTGAGAGAGTAATTGTGGTTGGGGATCTTAATGCTAAAGTGGGTAAAAATGTTGAGTAGTAGGTAAATTTGGTGTGCCAGGGGTAAATGTAAATGGGGAACCATTAATTGAACTATGTGTAGAAAGAGGTTTGGTAATAAGTAATACATATTTTATGAAAAAGAGGATAAATAAATATACAAGGTATGATATAGCACGTAAGGAAAGTAGTTTGTTGGATTATGTATTGGTGGATAAAAGGTTGATGAGTAGGCTTCAGGATGTACATGTTTATAGAGGGGCAACGGATATATCAGATCATTATTTGGTTGTAGCTACAGTTAGAGTAAAAGGTAGATGGGACAAAAGAAAATGGCAACAGCAAGTAAGAGAGAGGTAAAAGTGTATAAACTAAGGGAGGAGGAAGTTAGGGTGAGATATAAGCAACTATTGGCAGAAAGGTGGGCTAGTGCAAGTAGGAGTAGTGGGGGGCTTGAAGAGAGTTGGGATAGTCTTAAAAATGCAGTATTAGAATGTGGGGCAGAAGTTTGTGGCTATAGGAGGGTGGGTGCAGGAGGAAAGAGGAGTGAGTGGTGGAATGAAGAAGTAAAGGGTGTGATAAAGAGAAAAAGGTAGCTTATGAGAGGTTTTTACAAAACAGAAGTGTTAATAGAAGAGCAGAGTATATGGAGAGTAAAAGAAAGGTGAAGAGAGTGCAAAAGAAGAGCGGATGAAAGAATGGGAGAGGCTCTGTCAAGAAATTTTGCTGAAAACAAGAAAAATTTTGGAGTGAGATAAACAAGGTAAGAAAGCCTAGAGAACGAATGGATTTGTCAGTTAAAAACAGAGTAGGGAGTTAGTAGATGGGGAGCTGGAGGTATTGGGTAGATGGTGGGAATATTTTGAGGAACTTTTAAATGTCGATGAAAAAGGGAGGCGGTAATTTCATGTACTGGCCAGGGAGGTACAACATCGTTTAGGAGTGAAGAAGAGCAGGATGTGAGTGTGGGGGAGGTGCGTGAGGCATTACGTAGAATGAAAGGGGGTAAAGCAGCTGGAATTGACGGAATCATGACAGAAATGTTAAAAGCAGGGGGGGATATAGTGCTGGAGTGGTTGGTATTTTTGTTTAATAAATGTATGAAAGAGGGGAAGGTACCTAGGGATTGGCAGAGAGCATGTATAGTTCCTTTATATAAAGGGAAGGGGGATAAAAGAGAGTGTAAAAATTATAGGGGAATAAGTTTACTGAGTATACCAGGTAAAGTTTATGGCAGGGTTATAATTGAAAGAATTAGAGGTAAGACAGAGTAGGATTGCAGATGAGCAAGGAGGCTTTAGAGTGGGTAGGGGATGTGTAGATCAAGTGTTTACAGTGAAGCATATATGTGAACAGTATTTAGATAAAGGTAGATAAGTTTTTATTGCATTTATGGATTTAGAAAAGGCATATGATAGAGTGGATAGGGGAGCAATGTTGCAAGTGTATGGAATAGGTAGTAAGTTACTGAAGGCTGTAAAGAGTTTTTATGAGGATAGTGAGGCTCAGGTTAGGGTGTGTAGGAGAGAGGGAGATTACTTCCCGGTAAAAGTAGGTCTTAGACTGGGATGTGTAATGTCACCATGGTTGTTTAATATATTTATAGATGGGGTTGTAAAAGAAGTAAATGCTAGGGTGTTGGGGAGAGGGGTGGGATTAAATTATGGAGAATTAAATGCAAAATGGGAGTTGACAGTTACTTTTTGCTGATGATACTGTGCTTATGGGAGATTCTAAAGAAAAGTTGCAAAGGTTAGTGGACGAGTTTGGGAGAGTGTGTAAAGGTAGAAAGTTAAAAGTGAACATAGATAAGAGTAAGGTGATGAGGGTATCAAACGATTTAAATAAAGAAAAATAGGATATCACATTGGAGAGAGGATTATGGAAGAAGTAAATGTTTTCAGATATTTGGGAGTTGACGTGTCAGCGGATGGGTTTATGAAGGATGAGGTTAACCATAGAATTGATGAAGGAAAAAAGGTGAGTGGTGCATTGAGGTATCTGTGGAGACAAAAAACGTTATCCATGGAGGCAAAGAAGGGAATGTACGAAAGTATAGTGGTACCAACACTCTTATATGGGTGTGAAGCATGGGTTGCTAATGCTGCAGCGAGGAGGAGGCTGGAGGCAGTGGAGATGTCCTGTCTAAGGGCAATGTGTGGTTAAATATTATGCAGAAAATTCGGAATGTGGAAATTAGGAGAAGGTGTGGAGTTACTAAAAGTATTTGTCAGAGGGCTGAAGAGGGGTTGTTGAGGTGGTTTGGTCATTTAGAGAGAATGGATCAAAGTAGAATGACTTGGAGAGCGTATAAATCTGTAGGGAAGGAAGGCGGGGTAGGGTCGTTCTAGAAAAGGTTGGAGGGAAGGGGTAAAGGAGGTTTTGTGGGCGAGGGCTTGGACTTCCAGCAAGCATGTGTGAGCGTGTTAGATAGGAGTGAATGGAGACTAATGGTTTTTGGGACATGACGATCTGTTGGAGTGTGAGCAGGGAAACATTTTGTGAAGGGATTCAGGGAAACCAGTTAATTGATTTAATTGGACTTGAGTCCTGGAAATGGGAAGTACAATGCCTGCACTTTAAAGGAGGGGTCTGGGATAGTGACAGCTGGGAGGGACTTTTCTCAGCTGTCGTATCTGAGCTCTGCAAAGACAGTGATTATGTATGAGTGTGGTGAAAGTGTTGAATGATGATGAAAGTATTTTCTTTTTGGGGATTTTCTTTCTTTTTGGGTCACCCTGCCTCGGTGGGAGACGGCCGACTTGTTGAAAAAAAAAAAAAACGTTAAACACTTTGTAAACAAGTTCACACTGCTTGATTTTATTTTTTATTAATAAAATTTAAATGAGCATATAAGCCTTTTATTATCATATGGTACTTTTTTCAATTTTTGTTAACCTTATCGAGTAGGTCATCATACCTGGAGAAAGTTCCAGGGGTCAACGCCCCTGCGGCCCAGTCTGTGACCAGGCCTCATGTTGGATCAGAGCCTGATCAACCAGGCTGTTACTGCTGGCCGCATGCAGTCCAACGTACGAACCACAGCCTGCTTGAAGACAGCCAGGGGTTTGTTGTTGATCCCCCTGATGTATGCTGGGAGGCAGTTGAACAGTCTTGGGCCCCTGACACTTAGTGTTGTATCAACGTGCTAGTGGCACCCCAGCTTTTCATTGGGGGGATGTTTGCTTACAAGGCTTTGCCCCTTGTACATGTATGTCATGAATCCCTATTATTTGTTCGTCGCCCCAGCTTACTTCGTCCCTTTTCTCTTCGTCTACATTCACTCCTGTCTTCCCATCAGCTACCACCTCTATATGTTCATGTTCCCCTACCCCCTTGGGAAGTTCCTGCTGTCCGTGTCTGTTCTATTCCTCTACCTTGCGCGAAAGCCCGCCTACCTACTTCCGTTCTCATTCCCATGCCATCGCAGTGTACACCGATGGTTCAAAGTCGTCTGACGGCGTTACCAAAGGTGGATACGAAGAACTAGGGGGTGAGGTGTATCAATTTTACGGATAGGCTGTAAAGCACTAAGGGAGTCTGAAACGAACACAAATGGTGATACAGGCATAGATGCAATGCGGATAAGTGCAACAAGAATGGCATACAATTCAGCCGTAAATATGCTAGCCAAGGGTAATAGATGCCCTTGCATGATGCTGTCCGGAAACACTGCTGCGAATCCGACGCCGTCAGATGACTTTGAACCATCGGTGTATATACACACACAACCCGCACATATAAAAGGAGAGGAGCTTACGACGACGTTTCGGTCCGACTTGGACCATTTACAAAGTCACACTAACACGAAGGACAGGAGGAAGGGGTATTTATAGGCAGGCAGACAGGGGAGGGCACAAGAAAGTGGTGGAGGGTAATGGAGGTAGTAGTGGAGTCATTCATAAGCTAGGAAAGGAGCTCTGCAAAGACGCTGACGGCAGGTAAGGGTAAGAACAAGAACACAGTGGGGAAAAATAAAATAAAATAAAATAAGAGGACAAATACAAGGCAAAAGAAAAGAAAGAGAACCCAGAGGAGAAAGAGAAGGGGGAAGGAATCAGGTTAAGTCACGGGTCTGCGCTGTATGACCCCTGTGGTTTAGCGCTTCTTTTTGATTATAATAATAAGTCACGGGTGTTCTGAAGTTTGGAGCATTTAACAATGTAATGGGAGAGGAAAGCATATACAGAGACAAAGCCAGAGCTAAGATTCATACAGGAAAGTTGTGTATAAGGGAGGATTCAACCAAACGGCGACTGTGAAAGTTGGTTGTGTGTGTATTGTTCCAGTCACGGTATTGTGCCTTTTTGTTATTATCGGTGTATACTGCGATGGCATGGGAATGATAACGGGAAATGGTTTAGAAAAAAAGAGCGAGAAGCCGCCGTAGGTAGTTGGGCTTTCGCGCAAGGAAGAGGAATAGAACAGACACGGACAGTAGGAACTTCCCAAGGGGTAGGGAAAGGGAGATGTCACATAAACGTATAAAGGTGGTAGCTGAAGGGAAG
>WNWK01014983.1:0-49394 GCA_009830355.1 Cherax destructor
CCTCTGGCTACCTCGGCTAGTGTGTCTACCATTGCTCTGTTGCTCTCGTCGTATTCTTCTCTTGGCCTCCTGCAGTTCTGTGGCTGGTTGTACATTACAGCAATTACCACCTTATGGCCCTCAGACTGAATTGTTCCTACTATGTAGTCCCTTTCGCCCATTCCATCCATTCCTTCCACTTCCTCAAATCCCCACCTGTTCTTAATGAGCAGTGCAACTCCTCCTCCCCCTCTGCTCACTCTATCTTTCCTGAGGATTTGATATCCGGGTGGAAAGATTGCATCTGTTATCATCCTGGTGAGTTTTGTTTCTGTGAGTGCTATTATGTCTGGGGATGTCTCCTTTATTCTTTCATGCCACTCCTCACATTTATTTGTTATACCATCTGCATTTGTATACCAAACCTTCAACTTCTTTTCTAAAACCGTAGTCTGGGGGGTACGTTGGGGTTGGGAAAGATGTGTGCGGTACAGTACGTGCAAATCGTAAGCATATGCCTAGGTTCAATGCAGGCACTTGTAGAGGTGAGGTGCAGGCGTTTGCTGCCAATGATATCATGGCATTTCGGTGGCATGACAAACGAGATGTCACACTGTTGTCATCAATTCACCCTAATGAAATGGCAGACAGTGGCAGGGTGAATAGAGAGACTGATGAACCCATTCTAAAACCTGCAGCTGTGATGGACTACACTCTCAATATGCTTTCAGTGGACAAATGTGACAAGCAGATTGGGTTTGCTGATTGTGTTAGAAAGAGTTATAAGTGGTACATAAAACTCTTTTTTCACATTCTGGACATTTCCATGCTCAATGCTTATAATGTTTATAAGTTGAAGACCACAAACTAACCACCATATGGCGAATTTTGTTTGTCTGTTATCAGGCAAATAATCACCAAGTACCAAGAAACACCACCTGCAATAGAAAACCGCCCACGAAATTACCAACAACTACCCTCTCGTCTGAGGCTTGGTGGTGAACACTTCCTAACAAAACTGCCTGCTACTGCTTGTAAGAAAAAGGCTCAGAAGAGGTGTTATGTCTGTGCACATACAAAAAGACACCCACAGCAACGCAAAGACACTCGTTTTATGTGTGTGGAATGTGAAACACGACTGTGCATGGAACCATGTTTCAGAGACTTCCACAGGCTGCAGAACTTCTAGAAACATGTGCAGTGACTCAATATGTGTATATATATGATTGAACAGTAGTTATAAACATAATTGTACATTGTTGTAAATATGTTTTGTAAACAAACTAGTGATAACAAACTTTGTGGCATTATTTTATAAGAAATAGCGAGTGAATATTTGAAAAACAGCACTTATATTGGTCTCACAGTCCATAAAAGTTATTTGAAAAAAATTAAATTTCATAAGAAAACAACTTAAAAAAAAAAAAAACGATTACCAGCCAACCGGAAGTCGCCGATGTTGCTGTCATCGGTTCATTTTGGGTCAACTTGAAGCCTCCATATCTCCGTAAGTATTGATCGCAAAATTTTTTTGTTTAGCTATTTAGATTCAGAAAAAAAACTATCATTTCATAATAAAAAATAATTTTTTTTTTCCGAATATTTTTCGACCCCAGGAACACGTTTCCGAGAAGGCCTGTCGACCCCCAAAGGGTTAAGGAATAATGTCAAGTAGGTTAGTCCATTTCAGACCCCCAAAAATACACTTACAAAAGCACTTACAATATTACACTTACATAATTGTACGATTTCCGAGGTGCTCGTATCTCAGGGGTCCACTGTATAGTGGACCCTTGAGTAACGGTCCAACCGAATAACGGTTATTTCGTGTAAAGGTTGCTTTTTATGGTCAATATTTGTCTCGTGTAGCGTTTTGGACTCGTGTAGCGGTCCGTACCAGACCTGCCCGCCTGCCTGCGCTTGCGCGCCTCGCCCCACAGGACACCAGTCTAGCGTTGTTTACACTTAAGTGAACAATACCCAGCGCGCTCTTTGAAACATTCACAATACATTTGTTGTGTTTATTGGTGGTTTAGTGATTGTCACTGTGAAATAAGTCACCATGGATCCAAAGAAGCTTCACAAGTCGATAAAGGCTATAGCACCAGCCAGTGATAAAGTGTAGCAATGGAAATAAGTCACTCTGTCTTGACTTTTTTTTGTTATCCTAGGTATTCTACACATATGCTGCTATGTATGATAATCTATGTATAACTGGATTTGTGTATACCTGAATAAACTTACTTACCTAACCCTTTCAGGGTCCAATTGGGGTCTCCGAAACTCGTTCTCAGGGTCCATGAATTTAAAAAAAAAAAAATTCTTTTTTCTTATGAAATGATAGGTTTTTTTTTCTAAATCTAATAGGCTAAAAAATACATTTTTGCGATCAATACTCACCTAGATATAGAGGATTGAAGTTGACGAAAATGGAACCGGTGTCGGCAACATCGCTGACTGCTGGTCACCCGGTAATATTTTTTTTTCTTTCATGGAGTTGTTTTCTGATCGAAATTTTTTTTTTTTCAAATAACTTTTATGGCCTGTGAGACCAATATAAGTGCTGCTTTTCAAATATTCACTCACTATTTATTACACAATATTCACATGAAGTTTCTTATCACTAATTTGTTTACACAATGTATTTACAAATGTTTACAATAACAAATATTAGTTATTTATATTGTTCAATCATATATACAGGTATCCCTCAACTTTCGCGTTTTCTACTTTCGCGGGCTTCACACATTCGCGAATTCCCGGCTGCCAAATTCCCACCCACCAAATCATATTTAAGTTTCCCGCCACCCGAGCGTCCCTACTACTTTCCCTCCGACCAGGTAGCCAGCCTCCACACCACTCAATCGCTGAGTGTTTTCTTCGTTCATTATTTGTTATTAAACTACAGTATAACATGTATGTAGTACTATATAGTAAAATATTTTACTATGTTTTCATGCGTTTTATGATTGTTCATGGTTCAATAGGTTAAGGAAGGAGTAAGTAATGAATGTACTAAATAAAGGTTATCTATCTATTACATTTATTCCAAATTGATATCAGAAACATGATAAATACCCTAGAACTGTAATAAAGATGCTGAAATGAATAATATATGCCATATTATATGAGGGGTAACAGAGCAGGCAGACTGCCACCATATATGAGATGTTTACATCAGGGTAAACATGCCTAAATCACTCTTGTCGTAAGAACAAATGCAAAAATAGCATTTATTGTTTTTAGAATAATAATAATTTAAAATAATTGATCTGGAGCACTTTAAATGTTATCAGTATTTGGTAGCTGACATTTAGAGCACTCCACAGCAATTATTATTATTATTATTATTATTATTATTATTATTATTAATTATTATTATTAATATTAATATTATTATTTTCTTACAATATATTGTAGGGAAATAATAATAATTAATAATAATTGGTGGAGTGCTCTAAATGTCAGCTACCAAATACTGATAACATTTAAAGTGTTCCAGATCTATTATTATAAATTATTATTATAAATTATTATAAATTATTATAAATTATAAATTATTTGCATTTGTTCTTACGACAAGAGTGATTTAGGCATGTTTACCCTGTGTAAACATCTCATATATGGTGGCTGTCTGCCTGCTCTGTTACCCCTCATATAATATGGCATATTATTATTACAGTGAGCCCCCGGTTCTCGTCGGCAATCCGTCAGAGAGGGCCCGTCGACCACCGGTTTGGTCGAACTCCGATTCTATTTTCCCCATAAGAAATAATGGAAATAAAATTAATCCGTCCCAGACATCCAAAAGTATTAAAATAAAATATTTTTTAGAACTTTTTGACATTAAATTAAACACAATTTTATAACAAAATTATAAATAAATAGTAAATTAACATGTCACTTACTTTTATTGAAGAGTTGTTGATGTGTGGAGGACGGGAGGAGGGGAGAAGGTGGAGTAGTATGCTAGTGTTTGGAAGGGGAATCCCCTTCCATTAACACTGCAGGTAACAAGTTCTTTTCTGGGGTTACTTCCCTTTTTCTTTTAATGCCACTAGGACCAGCTTGAGAGTCACTGGACCCCTCTCTAACAAAAAATCTGTCCAGGGAGCTCTGTGTCTGGCGGTTCTTTAAAATGTCCTTAAAATGTAACAAGACATTGTCATTAAACATGTCGCATACACGGCGTGCAACATCTTGGTTAGGGTGATAATCATCCATGAAGCCTTGCACATCAGCCCATTTGTCACAGATCTCCCTAATCCTTGAAGAAGGCACATTCTTCCATCTCGGTTCCACCTCCTCCTCCTCTGGACCATTTTCCTGACCTGTGGTCTCCTGTTGCAGTTGCTGTTGAAGCTCTTGCAGATCTTCAGTGGTTAACTCTTCATTGTGCTCCTCCACCAACTCTTCCACATCCTGAGTACAAACATCCAACCCCATGGACTTGCCCAGTTCCACAATTTCTTCCACAACAGGCTCAGGCTCAGGGTTCTGAGGCTCAGCCCCAAAACCTTCAAAATCTAGGACACAGTCTGGCCACAATTTTCTCCAGGCAGAGTTCAAAGTCCTGGTAGTCACTCCCTCCCAAGCCTTACCTATAAGCTTTACACAATGCAGGATATGGAAATGCTCTTTCCAAAAGTCTTTTAGTGTCATATCCATGTCTGTGGTCACATCAAAGCACTTTTGAAACATTGCTTTGGTGTAGAGTTTTTTAAAGTTGCAAATGACCTGCTGGTCCATGGGCTGGAGGAGAGGAGTGGTATTAGGGGGCAAGAACTTCACTTTGATGAACTCACAGCCCTGCACAATTTGCTCTGCCAAGTCTGGAGGATGACCAGGAGCATTGTCCATTATAATAATAATAATAATAATAATAATAATAATTTTTATTTCAATGCATGTTACAAGTGTACAATGTTATTGGTAGTTACAAATATAATACAATTATAAAACTGTAATGCAAGGAGAGCCACTGGCATGCCATGGCATTAGGGGCAGTTTATTCTAGAGACTTATTCACTAAGTACTTAATGCTAAAGAAATTGATTGAGTTTATTCTAGTTCTATATTATTTAAATTATTAAATGGTTATACATACTATTTAAAGACAATACAAGAGAAATTGGTTGAGTTTAATCTAGTTGTAGAATTTATTTCAAATTACAGTATGTTGATGCTATACTAGTATAATAACAATACTAGAAATAGTTTTTAGAGTTTCATCTAGGTATATATTTTATTTCAAATTAAGAAAATGATGATACTATAAGATTTTAAATGACAATATGATGATATGAGATTGCAACAAGTGTTAAGGAGGATGAACATATCAAAATGAGATCTTCTTAAGTAAAATAATATTGGGTTTGGAAGTTTGTTACAGTATTATCAGGAGACACTTAAGTGGTAAATTATTTTCCTCGAGATATTTCTTCACACTGGGGCCAAACACGTTTTTGAACCATTCAAGGAAAATTTCCCTAGTGACCAATGCCTTACTGTTAGATTTCCACATCACACACAAATTAGACTTTTTGATACCACATCTGCCAAACACTCGGGGATTTTCAGAATGATACACCAGTAAAGGCTTCACTTTGCAATCACCACTGGCATTAGCACACATCATGAGAGTGAGCCTGTCTTTCATAGGCTTATGTCCTGGCTGTGCCTTTTCCTCCTTTGTAATGTAGGTCCTGTTTGGCATTTTCTTCCAAAACAGGCCTGTTTCATCACAATTGAACACTTGTTGTGGTTGGAATTGTTCAGCCTCTATGTACCCCTGGAATTCTTGCACATATTTTTCAGCAGCATTTTTGTCAGAACTGGCTGCCTCACCATACCTCACAACACTATGTATGCCACTTCGCTTCTTAAATCTGTCAAACCAGCCTTTGCTGGCTTTAAATTCGTTCACTTCAGCACTCGTTGCAGGCATTTTCTTGATGAGATCATCATGCAACTGCCTTGCTTTTTCACATATTATTGCCAGCGTAATACTATCTCCTGCTAACTGTTTCTCGTTGATCCACACCAACAACAAAGTTTCCACTTGTTCCAGCACTTGAGATCTCTGTTTTGTGACCATACTTGCACCTTTCGCAACAACAGCATCCTTGATTTCCTTTCTCTTGGTTAAAATGGAAGAGATTGTGGAATGGGATTTGCCATAGAGCCTGGCCAGCTCAGTGACACGCACTCCACTTTCATATTTTGCTATCATCTCCTTCTTCAATTCTACCGTATTTCTGACATTCTTTACCACAGGCTTGGCAATAGGAGCTTTCTTGGGGCCCATGATGGCTTATTTACCAGTTGCAAGCACTAAAAACACTGGAATAATGACAATATATATGGTATGAATGCGTGGGTAGTGTTCGCTCGCTTGTAAACAATAACACACTGAGTGCCTGGGCGCCCAGCTGGGCCACGGCCACATGCGTACGCGTTCGGGACGGATAGCCGACTCGTCGAACTCCGAGTGGCCGCCTAATACCGAGTCAAAAATATTGTAAAAATCCCCGTCGAACACCGATTTGGCCGAGCACCGACGCTGTCGAACTCCTGGGGTTCACTGTATTATAATCATGGGGAAGCGCTAAACCCGTAGATAATATGGCATATATTATTCATTTCAGCATCTTTATTACAGTTCTAGGGTATTTATCATGTTTCTGATATCAATTTGGAATAAATGTAATAGATAGATAACCTTTATTACTAATATTAGTGTAATTACACAACATTTTATTAGCACTAAGGCTAACTTCCAACACCAATGACGACTCACCAGACACTGAATGTTACTGCGCCTCTCCCTCCCTCCAATAGCTCCTCCCACTTTGTAACGATGTTAGATGGTGAATTTAATGTATTTTTCTGTAAGCTTAACTTGTTGTATGTATATTTTACTTTTTTATTGTTTTCTGTAATATATGAGTTATGCAAATTAAAATAAAGTTATGAAGTTGGAGTTTCATTTTTTGTTCTAATGTATGCATATTTAATTCAACATTTGGCATCATTACAAAGTGGGCGGAGCTACAGCAGAGGGAGAAGAAGCAGTGTGTCAGTAACTTGATTCCCCATGACACTTCACAACACTATAAAATACTATTGTATAATTATACTATTACAAGCCTCCTTCCACAGCCAGCTCATGTCAAAATAACATGTATATAGTACATTATTTTACGATGTTTATATGTGTTTTATGATTGTTCATGGTTCAATAGGTTAAGGAAGCAGTATTGTATTATATTTCCCTACAATATATTGGGGCACCAAACATTTGCGATTTTTCAACATTCACGAGGCTCTTGATCCCCTAACCCTCGCGAATGTTGAGGGATACCTGTATACATACATAGAGTCACTGGACATGTTTCTAGGAGTTCTGCAGCCTGTGGAAGTCTCTGAAACATGGTTCCATGCACAGTGGTGTTTCACATTCCACACACATAAAACGAGTGTCTTTGCATTGTTGTGGGCGTTTTTTTTTTGTATGTGTACAGACAAAACTCCTCTTCTGAGCCTTTTTCTTGCAAGCAGTAGCAGGCAGTTTTGTTAGGACTTGTTCACCACCAGGCCTCAGACGAGAGGGTAGGTGTTGATGACTTGGTGTTGGGCGGGTTTCTATTGCAGGTGTTGCTCCTTGGTACTTGAATATTATTTGTCTGATGACAGACAAACAAAATTCGCCATATGGTGGTTTGTTTGTGGTCTTCAACTTATAAATATTATAAGCATTGAGCATGGTAATGTCCAGAATGTGAAAAAAGAGTTTTATGTACCACTTGTAACTCTTGCAAACACAATCAGCAAACCCAATTTGCATGTCACATTTGTCCACTAATCGCATATTGAGGGTGTAATCCATCACAGCTGCAGGTTTTAGAATGGGTTCATCGGTCTCTCTACTCACCCTGCCAGTGTCTCATTTCGTTAGGGTGAATTGATGACAACAGTGTAACATCTCGTTTGTCATGCCACCGAAATGCCATGATGTCATTGGCAGCAAACACCTGCACCTGACCTCTACGAGTGCCTGCATTGAATTTAGGCATATGCTTATGATTTCCACGCACTGTTCTGCACACATCTGTCAAGTTCACTCACAAAAAATCATTGAGGGAGGGGCTTGTGTACCAGTTATCAGTATATAATATATGCCCCTTACCAAGATATGGTTCCATCATTGTTCTTACCACATCACCAGAGATACCCAATAACCTCCTGGTATCTTGCAATGTATAACTTCCAGTGTACACAATAATATCCCACTGTAGCAGTCACAAAGCACAAATAACGTTATACCAAAGCGTTTCCTCTTGCTTGGTATATACTGCTTGAACGACAGTCTGTCGTGTCAGTATTATATATACACTTGTGTAGTGTATCAGCATTCATCTTTGAACAGAATCAGTGTCTCATCAATAACAAGCTTCCTGAAGGGATAAAAATGCATATTGAATTTCTCTTTCAGATACAGAAACACATTTCTAATCTTATATAACCTGTCGTTTCTGTCAGGCCTGGTTTTGTCTGAGAAGTGGAGCATCCTTAGCAGTAGCACAAATCGATTCACTGATATTATATCACTAAAACCTGGTGTTGCAATCAGGCGGTCTGTCGACCAGTATGATTTGACACTGTGCTTATACACATGTGGCATAAGCATTATTGTGGCAAAGAAAAGATACATCTCAGCCACAGTTGTCTCTTTCCACCTGTTGAGGCGTGATGTTGGTGAAAGTATTGTGTTTGCCATGGTGTACTCGAAGTATCTGTTGCTTTCCTTGACAATAATATCCATCAGGGGTTCATCAAAGAATAATTCAAAGCATTCCAGTTCAGTGGCATTGTTCCCAAGTGGACAAGATGGGCGTATTCCACATTGACTTTCATCAAACTGATGGGGACTGGGAATAAAATTGTCAGCTTCTTGCCAATCCCAGGTGTGGTCTGCTGGTGGATACTGGATATTTACAGGTGGTTGTGGGGGTTGTGGAAGTGGAGGTTGTGGTTGTGGGGGTTGGTGGGTGGGTGAGGGTTGGCTTTGTTGTAGCTGAGCTGACTCAACGGCGTCGGTGCCAGCATGGTCCACTGCTGGTGCCTCGCGCCTGGCACCACCACCACTACCACTAACAGATGCTTGTGCATTTCTCATTCCAATTGCAACACTATCATTGTCATTTTCACTATCACTTCCTGTTGTACACCCATGGAATGTACTCCGAGATGTACTCCTTCCCCTTGGAACAGCATATGGCACGCTACCAGAGCGCATATACCGTCGTATATACTGACGCTTCACTGGAGAATATTCCGCTCCACTCTCGCTACTGGAACTGTTTTGAAGAGCTTGGAGTTCATATTCACTATCACTATCATCACCATTGCTCACATCAGAGTCTGGGATATGAGTAAATAACAGTTTCCTCTTTCATTCTGGTACAATTGAGCGTGAACAAGATGCCACAGCACCGGAGGTGGAAGGCTGAGGGTCGTCTGGGTTTTCCTCAATATTACCAGTATTATGGTCATTAGTTTCGGTCACAACCGCCTCAAAATCTTGAAACTCATCACCACTGACACTCCCATCGGTGTTAGAACTGTCACTGGGGAACAAAAGTGTCCCAATTCGCCGAGGAGTGAGGAGTTTCTTACCACCAGGCATGGTGAAGAATGTGTACTAACATGGCATTCCCACAATGCACCACTGGCTCCCCGATTTTTTTCCTACTGCGCACACTGACCACGCAGACCCATTCTCTCACCACTAGGCCTACCAGCCATTTTGCGCTTAATTTGAAGGCGCTAAAATTTATGCGTACTAGTACGTCAATAACCTCAGCGCGTAAGCCGTACTAGTACGTCAATAACCCTGAAAGGGTTAAGTAAGTTAAGCGATTAATCTATAGAAAATGACAACACAAAACTTAACTTCTACAATGTTTGAGGATTATATAGGGACACTGAGAAGAGCGCCGTCCTCTGCCACCATCTCTTCCAAGGTAAGTGAAAGTATTTCTTATTTATATAAGTGTGAATATTTCTTATTTATAAATTAAAGTGAAAATATTTCTTATTTATAAATTAACCCTTTGACTGTTTCGGACGTATATATACGTCTTACGAGCCAATGTTTTGGACGTATTTATACGCCTAAATTCTAGCAGCCTCAAATCAAGCAGGAGAAAGCTGGTAGGCCCACATGTGAGAGAATGGGTCTGTGTGGTCAGTGTGCGCAGTATAAAAAAAATCCTGCAGCAAGCAGTACATAATGAGAAAAAAAAAACTCTGACCGTTTTTTTTTAATTAAAACGCCGTCTTTGAGGTGTATTTTCGTATAGTATTTATGGTTGTATTCTCTTTTTCATGGTCTCATTTGATAGAATGGGAAACATATTACAGGAATAGAGATGATTTTGATTAGTTTCATGAAGTAAACGATCTTGAAATTGAGCTCAAAGTAGCGGAAATGTTCGATTTTTGCCAATGTTCAAAAGTAAACAAATCACACCATGCGTCCAATACACATCAATTGGTGAGTCTAATATTCTTTCACAGTTTTTACAATAATGCAATAGTCTGCATAACAATAAATCTATTTTTTGTATGAATAAAAAATCAAAATAGAAAGCAAGAGTAATGTAAGAGGGGCCTAAAGACATGACTAATGAACAGATAACATCTTATTTTAGTGCTAGGAATGTCTGCATTGTTTATTCTGGACCCTATTTTGAAATTGACATCTTTTTTATTTTGCATGAAATTGGCAAAATTGCCATTTTCTGACCACTTTATTGGGTAGTTGAAATCGGTAAATTGGTGATTTCTTGTACTCACTCGATAGAACAAATGGAGTTCTAAAGAAATAGCTATGAGTTTGGTCGACTGTCCCAATGGAATTGGCCTAAAATAGGGCTCAAAGTCGGCGAAATCGCCGATGCGTATATATCACTGACATCGCTAACTTTGCGAGAGCGTAATTCCGTAAGTTTTCAATCAAATTTCATACTTTTGGTGTCATTACAATCGGGAAAAGATTCTCTATCATTTCATAATTTCAAAATTTTCCGACATAGAATGACAGTTTCAGAATGGGGCCTCCGACAGTCAAAGGGTTAAAGTGTAAATGTTTCTTAGTTATAAATTACAGTGGACCCCCGGTTTACAATGGTCTCCAAACTCGCCCTTTTATGTAAGTTTATTTTTGTAAGTGCTTTTGTAAGTGTATTTTTTGGGGTCTAAAAGGACTAATCTAATTTACAGTATTCCTTATGGGAATTAATTCGTTCGGTAATGGCACTTGAACAGCATTCTTGAACGAAAAAATGACGTAATCCGGGGGTCCACTGTATGCACATTGTTTTGTGTGAATAGTGCAGATGGCCTGCTGCTGCCATCCACCACAGCTTATGGTCAGTGGCCCTTATACCCAACAACAACAAACACACTACCACCAGTCTTACATCGTAATGACATGTTTTATTCCTTCTAGAGTTTATATCATGTTTCTATGTTATTAATATTGTTTATTATGTCATATTAGATGAATTGTGCTAGATAAATAAGCTGTAGAGTTGATATTATTGTCATATTGAAGGACTAGTATTTTGTCCTGCCTCCAAACAAACTCTCTCATACGCCAACAAGTCTTCAATAAAGGTAAAACTTGTTTAACTGTTCATTTGTCCATTATATTAGTGATTAATATTTATTTCTCATTGTTTTCTGTATGTAAAACTATAGTATTTATTCTTTAAAAAAATGAATTTTTGGTGAAAATTTTTGGGTGGAAACGGATTAATTATATTTACATTATTTCTTATGGGAAATAAGGTTTCAAATAACGAATTTTTCGTGTTGAGGTCTAGCTCCTGGAACGGATTAAGACCATTATTCGAGGGACCACTGTACTACATTTCAAAGTGAAAAAAGGCTGTGATTCACTTTACAGCAGTAGCCCTGAATCTAACCTGCTGTATAAGTGGGGCCTTCTTGTATGCAATTTTGATGTGGGTCACCTCATGTAAATTGTGTTAAAAATGAGAAAATCATTGATATGATACAGAAAGAATATTATAATTTAACATTATGAAAAAAAATAAATTCTGGGCTTTCTTTCTTTTGGAAATTTTTAGCAGAGAGGAGTGGTGTTATTTGGGCAAGCTGTTATTGGTCGTAGTGATGTTTCATTCATCAGCATATAGAACATTGTCTCCTAATACAGGTTTTCAAAAATCAAAGCAAAATCAAAATCTTTATTTCCTTGTAAAGCTTACAATGTGTGGTTTACATGTTATAAAATATTAATTACAAAGAAGGCCACTAACATGCCTAGGCATTTCGGGCAGACTAATACTAATTCTTACTCTATATTGATATAGGTTATGGAACAGTACATTTGAACATACATTATTAGATAAATACATAATTAGATACAGTGGACCCCCGCTATTCAGACACTCCAAAACTCACCCTCATTCCAGAATGCTGTTCAAGTGCTGTTACCAAACGAATTTATTCCCATAAGGAATGATGTAATTAGATTAGTCCATTTCAGACCCCCAAAAATACACTTATAAAAGCACTTACAAAAATAAACCCACATAAAAGGGTGAGTTTTGGAGTGTTCGAATAGCGAGGGTCCACTGTACATACAGTGGTACCTCGGTTAGCGATGGCATCGGATATCGATAAAATCGGTTAGCGATACATTTTTACGTCAAAATATTGACTCAGTTTATGATGATCCGCTTGGTTTACGATATTCGTCCCGAACCCGTCCACGTGGCTCAGCTGTGCGGGCACTCCAGGGAGCGTCAGTGTGCTATTGTTTACAAGCGAGAGCGACCACCACCCACTCCACCCACGCATTCATACCAGTATATTGTCATTATTCCACTGTTTTTAGTGCTTACAACTGCTAAATAAGCTACCATGGGTCCAAAGAAAGCTCCTAGTGCCAGCCCTGTGGTAAAGAGGCTCAGAAATACAGTAGAACTGAAGGAGATAATAGAAAAATATGAAAGTGGAGTGCGTATCACTGAGCTGGCCAGGCTGTATGGTAAAGCCTATTCTACCATCACTACCATTGTGGCCAAGGGAAATACACGTAAAATCAAGGAAGCTGTTGTTGCGAAAGGTGCATATTTGATCACAAAACAGAGATCGCAAGTGCTGGAAGATGTGGAAAATTTGTTGTTGGTGTGGATCAACGAGAAACAGTTAGCAGGAGATAGTGTTTCGCAGGCAATAATATGTGAAAAAGCAAGGCAGTTGCATGATGATCTCGTCAAGAAAATGCCTGCAACGAGTGCTGAAGTGAACGAATTTAAAGCCAGCAAAGGCTGGGCTTCAAAGATTTAAGAATCGAAGTGGTATACATAGTGTTGTGAGGCATGGTGACGCAGCCAGTTGTGACAAAAGTGCGGCTGAAAAATATGTGCAGGAATTCCAGAGGTACATAGAGGCTGAACAATTCCAACCCCAACAAGTGTTCAATTGTGACAAAACAGGCCTGTTTTGGAAGAAAATTCCAAACAGGACCTACATTACACAGGAGGAAAAGGCACTCCCAGGACATAAGCCTATGAAAGACAGGCTAACTCTCATGATGTGTGCTAATGCCAGTGGTGATTGCAAAGTGAAGCCTTTACTGGTGTATCATTCTGAAAATCCCCGAGTGTTTGGCAGATGCGGTATCACCAAGTCTAATTTGTGTGATGTGGAAGTCTAACAGAAAGGCATGGGTCACAAATGACATTTTCTTAGATTAAGGAGATGTGTGCAATGTGGACTAGGATGGAAAGATTTGTGGAGGAGCATCACCCTGACAAAGCTGTTGCAGGCAGTGTATGTGACATGTTCAATGACAATATCTTGTCTCATTTTAGGGACATTTTAAAGAAATGCCAGAAACAGACCTTTCTGGACAGTTATTTTGTGAGACAGGGGTCCAGTGACTCTCAACCTGGTCCTAGTGGCATCAAAAAACAAAGAAGGGAAGTAACCCCGGAAAAGGACTTGGTACCTGAAGTCTTAATGGAAGGGGATTTCCCTTCCAAACACTAGCAACTCCTCCTTCCTCTCCCCTCCTTCCATCTTCCACACATCAACAACTCTTCAATAAAGGTAAATGTCAAGTTATTACTGTTTTATACTTCATGTCTCCTTGTTTTCTGTGTAGATAAATGTACATTTAATGTAAAAAAAATATTTTTTAAATACTTTTGGGTGTCTGGAACGGATTAATTTGATTTACATTATTTCTTACAGGGAAAATGGTTTTGAAAATCATCAATTTTGAATTTCGGCAGACACTCTGGAACGAATTATGGACGATTTTCAAGGGTCCACTGTATATAGGGCCACTGACAATATACGCCGCCCTAAACCTCTGCCAGCACCCAAAACCAATGCCAGCATCTCCTCCAAGGTATAGTAAGTGTAAATATTTCTTATTTATAAAGTGTAAATATTTCTTATTTATAAATTACGTACATTGTTTCAATGTGAATAATGGTGGTGGCTTCTGCTGCTTCCACCACCTCCACTATATGTACGGCTTATGGTCAGTGGCCTTTATAAACCCAACAACAATAACACTACCACTAGTCCTCACATACGTAATGACATATTTTATTCATTCTAGAGTATATATCATGTTTCTATGTTACTAATATTGTTTATTATGTCATATTAGATGAATTGTGATAGATAAACAAGCCGTAGAGCTGTCATATTGAAGCATTTTGTCCTTATCTTCCAGATGTCAACAAGAGTCTTCAATAAAGGTACATAAATGGGATTTTAAATGTTTATTTTCTATTGTATTAATCATTTAAGTACTATATATATTTATATTTGTTGTGTGTATGTAAAACTCTAGTTACAGTGGACCCTCGGTTAGTAGCCGTAATCCGTTCCAGGAGCTAGGCCTTTAACCGAAATGGACTTTAACCGAAATAATATTCCCCATAAGAATTAATGTAAATACAATTAATTCGTTAAAGACAAAAAAATATCAACAAAAAAATATTTTTTTTAAGATTAACTATAGTTTTACATACTCAAAACAATGAGAACTAAATAAAATTATTAAAGAAATGGATAAATGAACATTTAAATCACTATTACATATCTTTATTGAAGGCAGGAGGAGAGTATTGTTTGGAGACAGGACAAAATACTCCTTCAACATGATGCTAATATCAACTCTATAGGGTTTATTTATCTATCACAATTCATCTAGTATGACATAATAAACAATATAAATAACACAGAAACCTCATATACACTCTAGAATGAATAAAATATCATTACATATGTGGCTAGTGGTGGCGGCAGCAGGAGTTTGTTTGGATACAGGACAAGATAGTCTTTCAATGACACTAATATCAACATTTCGGCTTATTTATCTATCACAATTCATCTAATATGACATAATAAACAATATTAGAAACATGACATATACTCTAGAATGAATAAAATATGTCTATGAATGTGAAGACTGGTGGGGGTTGTGTTGTTGTTGTTTGGTTTATAAGGGCCACTAACCATAAGCCGTACATATAGTGGTAGTGGTGGGTGGCAGCATAAGCCCTCAACAATATTCACACTGAAACAATGTACGTAATTTACAAATAAGAAATATTTACACTTTAATTTATAAATAAGAAATATTTACTCTTTAATTTATAAATAAGAAATATTCAGACTTAAATAAATAAGAAATATTTACACTTACCTTGGAGGAGATGGTGGCAGAGGACGGCTCTGTTTTCAGTGCCCTTATATTCCTCAAACAACATTAGAGGAGTTAAGTTTCGTGTCATCATTTTTCTATCGGTTAATTGCTTAACTTACTTGCTACACTTTATCGCTGGCTGGCGCTATAGCCTTTATCGACTCCTGCTGCTTTAGTATCATACATATCATAGAATCACTAAAGAAGGCACCTTCTCCCCTCTCAGCCCTTTACCAAAGGGCTGGCACTCTGAACTTTCTTTGGCCCCATGGTGGCTTATTTCACAGTCACAAGCACCAAAATGAACGGATGAATGGATGAACATGCAGAGTATTCCTTACTCAACGAGAGAGATGCAGATTGAGTTTGATATGCGTGAGGAAGTGGCGTTCTCTGCGGGTTGATGTGTCCCATACGGCCGCTAACTGAAAAAATGGCAGCTAACCAAGAGCCGTAAAACCGGCCGCTAACCGAATTAGCCGTTAACAGGAATGGCCACTAACCGAGCGACCACTGTACAGTGGACCCCCGAGTAACGAACACCCCGGAAATCGTACAATTATGTAAGTATAATATTGTAAGTGCTTGTGGAAGTGTATTTTTGGGGGTCTGAAATAGACTAACCTACGTGACATTATTCCTTAAGGGAGTAAATTCGTTCAATAATGGCACTTGAGCAGGCTTCTGGAATGAAGTTTTTATGTTACTCGGGGGTCCACTGTATTCTTTAAAAAATGTATTTTTTGTGAATATTTTTGTATTAATATTGGTAGAATTACCGACAATATGTTAAGTAAAAGAACACAAATGCAACTAACGAGACATTTTATTGTGGCAACGTTTCGCTTGAAAAAGCTCCTGGAGAGCGAAACGTTGCCACAATAAAATGTCTCATTAGTTGCATTTGTGTCCTTTTACTTAACGTGAATATTTTTGTGGGTCTGGAACAGATTAATTGTATTTACATTATTTCTTATGGGAAATATTGCTTCGAATTTAGGTCTTTTCGACTTTAGGCCTTTCTCCTGGAACAGATTACGGCTGAAACTTAGGGTTCCTCTGTATTTACATTAACTCCTATAGGAAATATTACTTCGTTTTTGGCCGTTTTGGATTTAGGCCGACCTTCTGGAACGGATTTTGGTCGAAATTCGGGGTTCCACTGTATCAAGAAAGTGTTTTAGATCAGGGTTAATATTAGAATTTATGGTTTTGTAAATGTAGGTTGCACAATAGTAGGTGCGAGTAGGTTTGGGTCTTTGAAGAGGTGGGGTGTGTGTTGTCTTGCATTGGATTGCGTGAGAATTCTTACTGCAGCTTTCTGTTGGGTTATTATTGGCTTTAGGTGAGTTACTGCTGTTGATCCCCAAGCACAAACTTAATATCACAAACCTCTAGGTGAGGTAGGGATAGATGAGTGAATAGTATAGTGTGAGTAGCGCTGATTGCGGTATGTAGTAGCGTATCTTAGAGAGGATCCCAACTTTTTTGGATACTTTTTTTATTTGTTAGATATGGGTGCTGAATTTCAGGTTGCTGTCAAGGTGCAGGCCATGAAATTTGCTCTCATTATGTTTAAAATTTGGAATTCATTACCTGTCATTGCCAAAGAAACCCTACCTGTAGTCCAATTCAAAATGATGCTAAAAGACCACCTTCTCACCCAAACCTAAGTACAAAATATCAAACATTCCCAACAAAGTAGAATAATCACTTAAATGTAAAAACCTGTTATGAATAATACATACTAAGCTAACTGTTTCTATAACATTTACATTATAATGACCACGTAAACTGTAACTGCAATGCAATTAATTGTTTTAAATTGTTATCTCACTAAATTAGTTGCATTGCTACAATTAATAAATTATTATGTTCAACTTATATTCAAATTTTATAACTTAGATACACAATTATACTTATTTTATAAATTATCAACCATAATTTTTTACCATGTAGTCTACTATTAAATAGTCCTAAGAATGCCTGCAATGCACAGCATATTAGGGGCTTTTGGCATGTACATCTCATTTATACCTATGTATCATGTCTACCTAACTATGTATCATTGTACCATGTCTAAATAAACTAATATTATTATTATTATTATTATTATTATTATTATTATTATTAGCAATAAGAGTATTGTCAGTTTTCTACCCAATTTGAATATAAAAAAATCTACTTTACAGTTTTAACCCTTTCGGGGTTTCGGTCGTACTAGTACGGCTTACACCCCAGGGTTTTGGTTGTACTAGTATGCCTAAATTCTAGTGCCCTCAAATCAAGCAGAAACAGGCTGGTAGGCCTAGATGTGAGAGAATGTGTCTGTGCGGTCAGTGTGTTCAGTATAAAAAAATCCTGCACCACACAGTGCATAATGAGGAAAAAAAAACTCTGACTGTGTTTTTGGTTTAAAACAGCGACTTTGCAGTCTATTTTCTTGTGGTATTTATACTTGTATTCTCGTTTTCTTAAGTCTCATTTGATAGAATGGAAGATATACTACAGAAATAGAGATAATTTTGACTGGTTTCACAATGACAAGTACAGTGGACCCCCGAGTTTTGTAAAAACTTCACTCCTGAAGTCTGCTCAAGTGCCATTACCGAACGAATTTACTCCCTTAAGGAAAAATGTCACGTAGGTTAGTCTATTTCAGACCCCCAAAAATACTTTTCCACAAGCACTTACAATATTATACTTACATAAATGTACGATTTCCGGGGTTTACGAAACTTGGGGGTCCACTGTACAGTGGTACCCCGGTTTACGATATTTTTTCGTTCCAGAATGCTGTTCAAGTGCCATTACCAAACGAATTTATCCCCATAAGGAATACAGTCAACCCCGGTGCTCAGCGGCGTCGGAGGTCGTCCAAATCGGTGTTCGACAGGTTTTTTACGAGAATTTTGGCTCGGTATTAGGCGATCTGCTCGGTGTTGGACGAGTTGGCTATTCGTCCCAGATGCGTACGTGTGTCCCAGCTGGGCCCGGTCACTCCACGGAGCGTCAGTGCTATTGTTTACAAGCAAGAGCGACCACCATCCACGCATTCATACCTGTATATTGTCATTATTCCACTGTTTTAAGTGCTTGCAACTGTTAAATAAGCCACCATGGGCCCCAAGAAAGCTCCTACTGCCAAGCCTGTGGTAAAGAGTGTTGCAGGGAGTGAAGCAGGGATGCAGGTAGTGTAGCATTCATGCAGGGAGTGTAGCATTCATGCAGGGAGTGTAGCATTCATGCAGGGAGTGTAGCATTCATGCAGGGAGTGTAGCATTCATGCAGGGAGTGTAGCATTCATGCAGAGAGTGTAGCATTCATGCAGGGAGTGTAGCATTCATGCAGGGAGTGTAGCATTCATGCAGGGAGTGTAGCATTCATGCAGGGAGTGTAGCATTCATGCAGGGAGTGTAGCATTCATGCAGGGAGTGTAGCATTCATGCAGGGAGTGTAGCACTCATGCAGGGAGTGTAGCACTCATGCAGGGAGTGTAGCATTCATGCAGGGAGTGTAGCATTCATGCTGGGAGTGTAGCATTCATGCTGGGAGTGTAGCATTCATGCAGGGAGTGAAGCATTCATGCAGGGAGTGTAGCATTCATGCAGGGAGTGTAGCATTCATGCAGGGAGTGTAGCATTCATGCAGGGAGTGTAGCATTCATGCAGAGAGTGTAGCATTCATGCAGGGAGTGAAGCAGGGATGCAGGGAGTGTAGCATTCATGTAGGGAGTGAAGCAGGGATGCAGGGAGTGTAGCATTCATGCAGGGAGTGTAGCATTCAAAGAAAAAGGCCAGTAACCCCAGAAAAGAACTTGCCACCTGCAGTGTTAATGGAAGGGGATTCCTCTTCCAAACACTAGCATACTACTCCATCTTCTCCCCTCCTCCCGTCTTCCACACATCAACAACTCTTCAATAAATGTAAGTGACATGTTATTGTACTATTATATCTTAATTTTTCATAAAATTGTGTATAATTTAATGTCAAAAAGTTCAAAAAAATATTTTATTTTATTACTTTTGGATGTCTGAAACGGATTAATTTTATTTCCATTATTTCTTATGGGGAAAATAGAATCGAAGTTCAACCAAACTGGTGGTCAACGGGCCCTCTGGAACGGATTACCGACGAGAACCGGGGGTTGACTGTAATGTAAAATAGACTAGTCCTTTTAGACCCCCAAAAATACACTTACAAAGGAATTTAAAAAAATAAACATACATAAAAGGGCGAGTTTGGAGACCATCATAAACCGGGGTACCACTGTACCTTGAAACTGAGCACAAAGTAGCGAAAATGTTCGATTTTTGCCTATGTTCAAGAGTAAACAAATCACGCTATGCGTCCAATACACATCAACTGGGTAGTCTAATATTCTTGCACAAGTGTGCTGATATTATTTATACCATTTTTACAATGATGCAGTTGTATACATAACAGTAAATCTTTTATTTTTTTGTGAGAATAAAAATTCAAAATGGAAAGCAAAAGTAATGTAAAAAGGGCTTGGAGACGTGACTGATGAACAGATAAAATGTTATTTGAGTGCCAGGAATGTCTGTCTCATTTATTCTGGACCCTATTTTGAAATTGGCATCTTTTGAAATTTGTGTGAAATTGGCCAAATTGCGAATTTCTGACCACCTTATTGGGTAGTTGAAATTGGTAAATTGGCTGTTTCTTGTACTCAATTGATAGAAAAAATGGAATTCTAGCGAAATAGCTATAATTTTAGTAGACTGTAACATTGGAATTTGCCAAAAATAGGGCTCAATGTGGGCGAAATCGCCGATGCATAAATGTCATTGATACCGCTAACTTCGTGAGAGCATAATTCCGTTAGTTTTCGATCAAATTTCATAATTTATGTTTCGTTGTGATCGGAAAAAGATTCTTTATCATTTCATAAGAAAAAATAATTTTTTTTTGTTTTTTGAAATTCTGCGATCCTGAGAACGAGATTCGGAGAGGGTCCTGAAACCCCCAAAGGGTTAAGACGTTGTACACTAGATAATTTGCTTTAGTTTTAGTGTTCAGTAGCCAGAAACCTTTTAGAAAAAATTTCTTTGGAAACATTACAAATATTTGTTAATCTCTATTGATTATATAAAGAAGGAAAAAACAGTAAAAATATTGTTAAGTATACCGTAAGGCTCCAAATTTTTTCATTCTCAGAAAATCATTGTATATGCGTTTCTTCCCTTAACTCTTTCAGGGTCCAAGGCCATTTTTGGAAGGGGTGCACCAGTGTCCAAGAATTTAAAAAAAAAATTTTTTATTTTTTCTTATGAAATGATAGATAATCTTTTTCTGAAGGTAATAAAACAAAAAGTACGAAATTTGATGGAAAATTTACGAATTTATGCTCTCGCGAATTTTGATGTGTCAACGATATTTATGCATCGGCAATTTTGCCGACTTTGACTCCCATTTTAGGCCAATTACATTATTCCAGTTGACCAAATTCTTAGCTATTTCACTAGTATTACTTCTATTCTATCGATTGAGCACAAGAAATCGCCCAGTCAACTGTTTCAACTACAAAATACGTAAAGTGATTGGAAATTGGTAATTTAGCCAATTTAACTCTAAGTTCAAAATATTCCAATTTCAAAATAGGGTGCAGAATAAACAATGCAAGCATTCCTGGCACTAAACTAACATTTCCTCTGTTCATTAGTTACGTTTTCAGTCTAAACAAATCACAGCTAAAAGAATAAACAGTCCCTGGCTAACACCCAGCATACTCAAATCCATTAATATAAAACACCTACATGAAAAACAGTACAGAATGGGTCAAATAACAAGAGAACAAACAAAATGTTACTCATCAAACCTAACAAGCCTGATAAGAAGGTCAAAAAAATTGTACTATGAGAACAGATTACATAACTTAAAAGGTGATATAAAAAAGACCTGGAAAACCCTATCTGAAATTCTGGGAACTAAAAAAAATATCCACAGAACAATCAAGCTAACAAAACCAGATGAACCCCTACTCCCACCTATTGAAACAGCAAACAAACTCAATGATTTCTTCTCCACCATAGGAAAAAAGCTGGCAAGCAAAATCCCAAGTTCAAACACTCCACCTAACGACTATCTCACTGGCACCTATCCGAACACACTATTCCTAGCCCCGACCAACCCAATAGAAGTTTCACTTATAATCAGCACATTAAAAAACAAGGCAGGTGACCTAAATAACTTACCATATTTTATATACAAAAAAGCCTCTCAAGTTTTCTCACCAATTATTGCAACACTCTTTAACAAATCCATCGAATCCTCTACCTTTCCATCAATACTCAAAATAGCGAGGGTTACCCCCATACATAAAGGAGGAGATCAAACAGACCTGAATAACTACAGGCCAGTATCTAACTTACCCCTTCTCTCCAAAATCTTTGAAAAATTAATTCATAGACAGATGTATTCCTACCTCACCTCCCACAATGTACTCAACCACTGTCAATTTGGATTCAGGCTTAATAAAAATACAAATGATGCCATTATACACATGCTAGAAATAATTTACACCGCTCTTGAGAAAAAAGAAATCCCAGTGGGAATCTTCATTGATTTACATAAAGCTTTTGATACAGTTGACCATGATCTGTTACACCTAAAATTATCACACTACAGTCATCCCTCCGTTTTCGTGTATCTCTGTTTTCGTGTATTTCAGTTTTCGTGCAGTTTTTTCAGGGAAAATTGACCTCTGTTTTCGTGTGACTCCCTCCATTTTCGTGCTTGGTCCAGAACCCTGTCCAGTGCCCAGCGCACATACAAAGCCCACAAGCCCGCCTCCCACGCACATTCTCAGGCAGTGTAGCATTGTTTCTGGTTGAGTGAACATTATCCTGCGAGTTCATACAAAACATTTCTTAACAATCCATTGTTTTTGGCCCTTGATTATTGTGTGTGACTGCTAAATAAGCCACCATGGGCCCAAAGAAAGCTCCTAGTGTCAGTCCTTTCGTAAAGAAAGTGAGGAACACCATAGAATTAAAGAAAGAAAAAGTAGCAAAGTGGTGAGAGGCAGTGGTGATGAGAGGCAGTGGTGGTGAGAGGCAGTGGTGGTGAGAGGCAGTGGTGATGGGAGGCAATGGTGGTGAGAGGCATTGGTGATGGGAGGCAGTCGTGGTGAGAGGCAGTGGTGATGAGAAGCAGTGGTGAGAGGCAGTGGTGATGAGAGGCAATGGTGGTGAGAGGCAGTGGTGATGAGAGGCAATGGTGGTGAGAGGCAGTGGTGATGAGAGGCAATGGTGGTGAGAGGCAGTGGTGATGAGAGGCAGTGATGCTTGTTTGTTGGTTGAGGCAGTGTTAGAGGCAGTGGTGATGAAAGGCAGTGGTGGTAAGAGGCAGTCTTAATGTAGAGTGAGAGGTGAGTAAACAAGATTAAATGAATAAACGAGAGAGAACGAGAGTGTAGAAGTTTTGGTAGTTTTATCAACAAACCAGTTGTTGTTATTGTTGTTGCTGCTGCTGTTGTTACCAGCCAGCCTGGACAGGAATGATTCCTGTTCACACCTTGAAGCGACTGGAAAGAAGCGGTGGTAGAGGCGGTGATGAGAGGCAGTGGTAGTGAGAGCAGTGGTGGTGAGAGGCAGTGGTGGTGAGAGGCAGTGGTGGTGAGAGGCAGTGGTGATGAGAGGCAGTGGTGATGAGAGGCAGTGGTGGTGAGAGGCAGTGGTGGTGAGACAGTGGTGATAAGAGGCAGTGGTGGTGAGAGGCAGTGGTGGTGAGAGGCAGTGGTGGTGAGAGGCAGTGGTGGTGAGAGTGGTGATGAGAGGCAGTGGTGGTGAGAGTGGTGATGAGAGGCAGTGGTGGTAAGAGGCAGTCTTAATGTAGAGTGAGAGGTGAATAAACAAGATTAAATGAATAAACGAGAGAGAATGAGAGTGTAGAAGTTTCGGTAGTTTTGTCAACAAACCAGTTGTTGTTGTTGTTGCTGCTGCTGCTGTTGTTACCAGCCAGCCTGGACAGGAATGATTCCTGTTCACCTTGAAGCGACTGGAAATAAGTGATCTAATGCAGTTAGCATTACAAACTCCGTTTTCTCTTATACTAATGCGTCTGAAGGAGGAAAGAGTAGGAAGATGTTTTCATAGCTGGACCGAGTATGCCCGCCACCACATTCGTAATGAGACACATATTTTATTCATTCTAGAGTGTATATCAGGTTTTTATGTTATTTATATTGTTTATTATGTCATATTAGATGAATTGTGATAGATAAATAAGCCGTAGAGCTGATATTAGTGTCAAATTGAAGCATTTTGTCCTGCCTCCCAACAATAAACTCGCCTCCCTCTCTCCTCCTCTCCATCTTCCATACACCAACAAGAGTCGCCAATAAAAGTAAGTGTGATGTTAAATGTTCATTTATACATGTTATTAGTTCTTTATATTTATTTGTTATTCTTTTCTGTATGTAAATCTATATTTAATCTCTAAAAAAATATTTTTTGTTAATACTCCTGGGTGTCTGAAACGGATTAATTGAATTTCCATTATTTCTTATGGGGAAAATGGCTTCAGTTTTCGTGTGTTTCAGTTTTAGTGCATCCCTCAGGAACGGATTAAACACGAAAACCGAGGGATGACTGTATTGTATAAGAGGGCACTCCCTCAACTACCTAAAATCATACCTTAGCAACAGAAACCAATATGTGTACACAAATGGAGCTAGCTCTACCGCGCAAACTATTACAGTAGGTGTCCCACAGGGAAGTGTTCTCGGCCCACTTCTCTTTCTCATTTACATTAACGACCTACCAAATGCATCTCAACTACTCAAACCCATACTATTTGCAGATGACACTACATGCGTTTTCTCTCACCCAAGCCCAGACATATTAGCCAACACTGTAAATTCTGAATTGCAGAAAATATCTACCTGGATGATGACTAACAAACTTACTCTCAATATTGATAAAACCTATTTCATTCAGTTTGGGAACAGAGCTACAAATGTACCACTTAACATAATGATAAATGGGTCCCCTATCACAAAACTCACAGAGGGAAAATTCTTAGGAATCCATCTTGACAGTGGCCTAAAATTTCAGACACATATACAACAAATTTCCAAGAAAGTCTCAAAGACCGTGGGAATACTATCCAAGATACGGTACTATGTTCCACAACCAGCTCTCCTTACCCTATATCGCTCACTCATTTACCCCTACCTCACCTATGGAATCTGCGCATGGGGCTCAACATCAATAACTCATCTCAGACCATTAATAACAAAACAAAAAAGGCTGCAGTTAGAATGATAACAAATTCACACTCCAGACAACATACTCCACCAATATTCAAAAAGCTAAACTTACTCACCATACAAGACATCCATACTTTTTACTGTGCCTATTACATACATAGAACACTCTATGCAAATATTAACCCACCACTCAAACTTCTCCTTACCAACTTTAACAGGACACATGACCATAACACTAGACACAGAGCACTCCTCGATGTTCCCCGTGTCCATCTAACACTATGCAAAAACTCAATGCATATAAAAGGCCCGAAAATTTGGAATTCATTACCTGTGATTACTAAAGAAACCTTGCCTGTACCCCAATTCAAAATAATGATAAAAAACCACCTTCTCACCCAAACCTAAGTACACAATATCAAACATTCCCAACAAAGTTGAATAATCACTTAAATGTAAAAACCTGATTAATCACTTAAATGTAAAAACCTGTTATGAATAATACATACTGAGTTAACTGTTTCTATAACATTTACATTATAATGACCACATAAACTGTAATTGCAATGCAACTAATTGTTTTAAATTGTTATCTCACTCAATTAATTGCATTGTTACAATTAATAAATTATTATGTTCAACTTATATTCAAATTTTACCACTTAGATACACAATTATACTTATTTTATAAATTATCAACCATAATTTTTTACCATGTAGTCTACTATTAATTAATCTTAAGAATGCCCACAATGCACAGCATATTAGGGGCTTTTGGCATGTACACCTCATTTATACCTAACTATGTATCATGTCTAAATAACAACATTGTATCATGTCTAAATAAACTATTAATATTATTATTATTACAAATGAATTCCATTTTTATTTTTTATTCACATAATGAATTTTTATTCAAACCAAAAAATGGAAGATTTACTACTGTTATGCAATATTGTAATAATTGTACAAATAATATCATCACATTTGTGAACGTATATTAGACCCACCAACTGGCGCGTATTAGACGTGTGAGGTCATTTGTTTACTCTTGAACATCAGAAAAAATTTAACATTTCTGATACTTTGAGCTCAGTTTCAAGCCATTTCCAATACTAAAACCAATCAAAATCATCTCTATATCTGTAATATATCTTCCATTCTATCAAATGAGACCAAGAAATCACAAATATAACTATAAAACGTATACAAAAAAAACACTGCAAAGTCGCTGTTTTAATCGTAAATTACGGTTTCAGTTTTTTTCTCTTATTATGCACTGTGTGCTGCAGGATTTGTTTTATGTGGTGCACACTTACCACATATATGTATTCTCTCATATCTAGGCCCAAATTTACCGCTCAAAGCTTATCTGAGTGAACTGAGCTCATGACATAGAACTACGATTTGGACCCAGAATTCAAAGCCATAGAACTACGGCACGGACCTTGAAAGGGTTAAGGAACAATAGAAAGTGGATTAAGACATTCCCAAACCCTAATTTTCTCTTAATTTCAGTTCTGTTGATCAAGAATTTTTACTTAATATTTTTCTTTCAGTTTGCCTTTTCTACTCTGTATACATATTAATTAAACAATAAAATGAAATTATTATTAAAATGTTGTGTCTAGTATTTACCTTTAACATTGATCCTGTCTTGCTCTCTGTCTTGCCCGCTGTCTTGCCCGCTGTCTTGCCTGCTGTCTTGCTCACTGTCTTGTTGGCTGTCTTGCTCGCTGTCTTGTTCACTGTCTTGCTCTCTGTCTTGCTCTCTGTCTTGCCTGCTGTCTTGCCCACTGTCTTGCCTGCTGTCTTGCTGGCTGTCTTGCTCACTGTCTTGCTGGCTGTCTTGCTCACTGTCTTGCTCTCTGTCTTGCTAGCTGTCTTGCTGGCTGTCTTGCGCGCTGTCTTGTTCACTGTGTGTTGTGGGGGTTCTTGCGTAGATTTGGTAATATATTAAAGATGAGCTTGGTATGGTAGCGTTTAATTGAGGCGTTAGATATATGGGAGCCAAGAGTCTAGGCCTATGTCCATCTGCACTGCCTATCAAGGTGGAACTGGCTGCTGGTCATCCCGGCACTGGGGCGTTCAAAAAGGGAGGCCTATAATTGGCTAACGAAAGATCACATGGGCAGAGGTTGGTGATCACGTGGACAGCTATGTTATAGCCGTTAGAAATACGAACCGTATAGCTCGGTCATGTTATGTATGGCGTCTCGACATACATCTATACAAACTAAGGACAACAGGCGTACGACTCTCAGCTGATTCTATACAAAGAATGACTAAAATAATTTATACCATAAGAAATCTCCCGTATGAAGATAGACTTAGAGCGTTGAATCTCCACTCTCTGGAGAGACGTAGAATGAGGGGAGATATCATCGAGGCGTACAAGTGGATGATGGGCATAAACAAAGGAGATACTAATAAAATACTGAGGATATCGAACCAAGTAAGAACCAGAAATAACGGATTTAAATTTGATAAATTTAGATTTAGAAAGGACATAGGCAAGTACTGGTTTTCGAACAGAGTTGTAGATGCGTGGAACAATCTTCCGAGTAGGGTGATAGAGGCTAGGACCTTGGGTGGCTTTAAAAAGAGATTGGACAAATATATGAGTGGGAGGGGCTGGGTTTGATTAGTGTCGTAAGTACGGGAGTAAATTCTTAGGTAGTGGTGGTTTTGATAAGGACCTGCCTTGTATGGGCCAGTAGGCCTTCTGCAGTGTTCCTCCATTCTTATGTTCTTATGTAATGTCAAAGTACAATCTACATTACTATATGATATATCATGATACATAGGAATTAATTAAATGAGCTCATTTCTAGAAAGTCATGATAAAGAGATAAAAAAAAAGAAATTTTGTTCGATCGAAACTGTCTTCACGTGATCTACGAATTCTGAGGAAATATATTTACAAGAAGGTAGGGATTAACAGACAAGGTAGATCTGGTGCACTCAAATCTATACTGTTAATTCTCAGAACTCGGAGAGAACGTGAACACATTAAAAAAAAAAATTTGAATAATACTAAGTAGATATTATAACACACAGTTGAAGACTTACTACATTATTTATCTATACAGGTTATTTACATTTAACCCCAACTCTACTAGGGTGAGATTGATATAGGCTGTATGATTATCATCTCTGGGTGGATCAAACTCTGTTACAATAGGTAACTCACTTTCTGATTGAGGGGGATCTACACTGGTATCCACAAATGATACTTGAGGATTTCTCAACACTTGTCGTGTACGTGGGGAATAACAACATTCATGTTGATCTGACTGATCATTAGAGGTAGAGGGAACAGCAACAGGAGAATTATCAGATTCTGTCTCACTTGTCTGATTGTCAGGGGTGTCAGGGACTTCGTCATCATCACATACTAACTTCATATGATCTAAATGTGATTCTTTAAACTGGCCCATACTAATTTCTCTAACTTTATACTTATTGCCATTAATATGTTCGACTACTCTATAAGGACCAACAAACTTTTGATCGAGTTTTGGCATTGCTGAAGTTTTGTTAAAATTAAACAACTTGACTCTGGAACCCACTTGAACTTTAGTCGGTTTGGTTCGAGTATTAGTTACTCTAGTAAATTCTGCTGTTGACTTATGAAGTGTTTCTCGAATTCGCCTGAAAACACTCTGAGCTTGACTGGTATGGACTGCTACAAAATCATCAGGATTGTAAGTCGGTTTCGGATTGGATTATAACAGCTCGTAAGGCAAATGCTTATCAACACCGTACAATGCATAATGAGGGGTATCACCTATAGAAGCGTTAAAAGCAGAATTTATGGCACATTGAACATCAGGAATGACTTCATCCCAGGTTACACTACAGTCATCTATTGGTTTTCGATTGTCACAGTTTTCACCGATTTTGGTTTTCGATCACCTTTTTTATGGAAAAATTGTCTCAGTTTTCGCCGATTGTCTCAGTTTTTACCGATGGTACAGAACCTGTACACCAGTGCCACGCACATACAAAGGCCGTAGGCCTGCCACCCACGCACATTGTCACACAGTCTAGCATTGTTTATGCTTGAGTGAACATCACCGCAGGAGTTCATACAAAACATTTATTAAGAATTCATTGTTTTTGGCCCTTGATTATTGTGTGTGACTACTAAATAAGCTACCACGGGCCCAAAGAAAGCTCCTAGTGCCAGTCCTTTGGTAAAGAAAGTGAGAAACACGATGGAGTTTAAGAGTGTAGCAGGCATGTAGGGAGTGTAGCATGTATGCAGGGAGTGTAGCATGTATGCAGGGAGTGTAGCATGTATGCAGGGAGTGTAGCATGTATGCAGGGAGTGTAGCATGTATGCAGGAGTGTAGCATGTATGCAGGGAGTGTAGCATGTATGCAGGGAGTGTAGCATGTATGCAGGGAGTGTAGCATGTATGCAGGGAGTGTAGCATGTATGCAGGGAGTGTAGCATGTATGCAGGGAGTGTAGCATGTATGCAGGGAGTGTAGCATGTATGCAGGGAGTGTAGCATGTATGCAGGGAGTGTAGCATGTATGCAGGGAGTGTAGCATGTATGCAGGGAGTGTAGCATGTATGCAGGGAGTGTAGCATGTATGCAGGGAGTGTAGCATGTATGCAGGGAGTGTAGCATGTATGCAGGGAGTGTAGCATGTATGCAGGGAGTGTAGCATGTATGCAGGGAGTGTAGCATGTATGCAGGGAGTGTAGCATGTATGCAGGGAGTGTAGCATGTATGCAGGGAGAGTAGCAGGTATGCAGGGAGTGTAGCATGTATGCAGGGAGTGTAGCATGTATGCAGGGAGTGTAGCATGTATGCAGGGAGTGTAGCAGGCAGGGAGGGAGTGTAGCAGTGTCATGATATCTTGTATATATTTCATCTCTTTGATAATACGACCTTGCTAGTATCTTCGTTATTAGCTAAATCGAAGCTACTGGATCTTGGTATTATTATCCTATTCATCCTTCATCATAACTCAGTATTATTTTACCCGTACGGTATATATTTAATATATCTGGCTATGAGTGTTATAGGTAAAGCATGTAACTGCCAGTACACAGCTCACTCATGTTGTTTGGGCGTGACGTCACAAGTTGGCGCCAAATAGTTATATCATTTGATCCGACGTGACTTGTGGGGCACTAGGATTTGTCTAGGTAGTGTCTCACTTGACTTAGCAGAGAGAGAGCACCTATTCTCTGATATTGTAGCCATTCTCACGCCATTATCTAGCATGGACATGGGAATAAGCAGCCACTTGATCATTGGATTTTGATTGTCTTTACGGTGTAAGCCAGAACTGTTCTACTGAGTGATACCCCAGTGAATTATTTTTGAAAACACGGCCAGTCAGAAACCATATTTGTGTTTATCGTGCATTGTAGTATTTTCTTATTGTACTTCATTAATACTGAAGGTTCAGTGTTTAAGAATGTGTTAACTTCCTTTAGAAACTTAAAGGAACCTTAAACAGTGTATATATATATTTATAGCATACTTATCAAACAAAAGCTAATTCTAGTTTAATTAAATTAAATCGATTTTTGTTTGAATTTTCTATTTCCTATTTGATACAAAAGAAGGAAGGAATATTGATTTATATTACGAGTTAAAAAGCGCTCTATACTTTGCCCACTCGTAATAAGCAGGCATGCAGGGAAGTGACCCCGGATAAGGACTTGGTACCTAAATTCCTTATGGAAGGGGATTCCCCTTCCAAAAAATAGGGTCTCTTCCCTCTCCCCTCCTCCCTCTCTTCCATCCAGCAACATCAGTCTTCAATAAAGGTAAGTGCCACATAGAGTTCATTCATTTTTTTTTCCAAACTTCTGGGTTTCTGGAACGGATTAATTGAATTTCCATTATTTCTTATGGGGAAAATAGTTTTGTTTTTTGCCGATTTTGGTTTTAGCTGATCCATCTGGAACGGATTAAAATCGAAAACCAATGGATGACTATATTGGGATTGATGGTAGCTCTCAAGACATCAAGGACTTTCTTATTCGTTCTTTCTGCTAACCCATTACTGGCAGGATGGTGGGGAACAATGGTTGATTTTGTAATCTTGTATAGTGTACACAAGTTTTCTAGGATCTCATTACAAAATTCACCTCCATTATCTGTTAAGAGGGACTTAGGAGTGGTATGTCTGCAGATTATACGTTCCTTGAACGCTTTAGCTACTGTCTCGGCAGTCTTATCTGGGATAGGACCTAACTCACAATATCTGGTGAAATGATCGACCATCACACACAGATGTTTGTTTCCACTGAGAGAACATTGGAAATTAGTCAACAGATCTAGTGCAACTCTTTCCCATGGCTCACTAGTATTAGGAAAGATTTGGATTGGATTAGGGCCAGTAACATTACCTTTATGTTTCATACAGACACTACATTTCTTAACATACGTACTTAGTAATATCAGTGGACATACGAGGCCAAAAGTATTTCAATCTGGCTTGTTTCACAGAACGATCCATACCAGGATGTGCAACACCCGGTACATCGTGAACTAGCTGCAAGGCTACTTTCACTAGTGACTGGAATTACTAACTGGTATACTCTTCTACTAGGATTACCCAGCTCGGTAGTGCGATACAGTAATTCTAGGTTCATGACAAAGTCACTGATGGGTGCTGGTGGCTTCACAGAGAGAATAAGGTCTTCCTGGAGCAGGAATCGAATCACACCAGACCACATGGGATCTGTTCTTTGAGCAGTCTTTACATCCTCAGCACTAAATGGAGGATCAGCAGTTACTAAACTGACATGACGCGATAAAGCATCAGCAACTACATTGGATTTGCCAGGCAAATGTTCAAAGGTGGGGTTGAACTCTTGGATAGTCAAGGACCATCTGGCAAGTCTTCCAGTGGGTTGTTTATTCTGGAATAAGGGTATCAATGGGGCATGATCTGTTAAGACATGAACAGGGTACCGATAAATGATATCTCGGAAGTGCTTTAAAGACCATACAACAGTATAGCTAAAGCTTCTTGCTCAGTAACTGTATAATTACGTTCAGCTTTAGTAAGGACTCGGCTAGCAAATGCAACTGCGTTGTACTTGCTACCGGTCTTTTGTGCAAGGACTGCACCAATGCCTATTGAACTAGCATCAGTGGTCAGGTAGAAAGGCTGTGAAAAATCTGGAAATATCAAAATTGGGGCAGATGTTAGCGTTTCTTTGAGAGTTTGGAATGCTCTTTCTTGACGGAAGGTCCAAACAAATGGAGCATCTTTCTTAAGCAACTCAGTTAGAGGAGCTGCTATTGAAGAAAAATTAGCAATGAAAGATCTATAAAAACCTGCTAAGCCCACAAAGGATCTTACGGCATCAGCGGTTTTGGGAGATGGAAAGTTTGATACTGCAGTTACTTTACTCTGGTCAGTCGTAACCCCTCTAGGAGTGACTACGTGACCAAGAAACTTGATTTCTGATCTGAAAAATTGACATTTGGACAGTTTGATCTTTAAATTGGCTTCTTCAATCTTACCAAGTACTACGTCAAGTCTTTTTAAGTGTGTATCTACGTCTTGTGACATGACAATCACATCATCTAAGTACACCATGAGTGTATTACCTATGAGACCTCTAAAGATATTGGTCATGAGCCTCGAGAATGTGATAGGAGATGATCTTAACCCGAAGGCCATACGATGGAATTCATAATGACCTTGCGGAGTGGAGAATGCAGTGAGCTCTTGGCTGTCCTCGTGAAGAGGGACTTGTCAAAACCCTTGTAACAAGTCTAAGGTCGAGAAAACTTTGTTATCTCCGATGTTACGTAACAGATCACCTACTGTCACCACTGGTCGGTTTGACTGGGGCGCTCGAATTCCCCCAAATTGGGAAAAGGAGCTTGGGTCTGGTTATTGGCTGTGGAACCACGACCTCTGGTTCCTCTCCTGGGTCTGCGGCTTGAACGACCACGGAAAGATCGTGCCCTGAGGTTATATAGAGCATTGCACGCAGATGTCTCATGGCCATGAATTCTATGATACTCACAGTATGGCAAGTCTGTTTGGTAGTCGTCTGTACGGCATTTCTTAGTGGTACTGTCAGGACAATTAACTGCGATATGTTCACGGTAACCGCAGTTATAACAAATTCTCTGGCTATGAGAACTAAACTTCCTATAGACACTACGAGATTTATACTGGCTTGGGGCACTAGCCTTGGCTGATTTCGGTGCCGGTTTATTCTGCTCGGGTGCTGTGGCACAAACGAGGGGGTGTGCTGCGTAAGGTAGAGTTACATTGTTAGCCTGGACACATGGAAAAGTGCCTTGGGCACACAATGAACAAGCATGACTAAAAACTTTAAGTAGCTTCATCTCCGCAGTCGGAGGATTCACATCATAAGCACATATAGCAGTACGTAGATGAGTAGATGAGAAATAATAAATCAATGCAAAGTGGAAATACAATCAATAAATTGTATGCAACTGGAAAAATACTGGAAAACAAATTTTCTTAAAAGAAAATGACACTAGAATTTTATATGCATTGCTGGCAGAATGAATTAACTATAATGCTGAAAGATTGCATTGAATTATTTGCACTTGTCAGAAATTAAACACTGATTAAAATGGAATAAAGTACACAATACTGTAATTAAAAAATTATGAGAGCAAGAAATTTCTACTGGAGAATAGTTTTAAAATATAATCGATGTTTGGTGTTGTGTAAACAATTTACTGCATCAATTAAAAAGCAATGTTGCACTGGGCACAAGTAAAATGAACACTTTAACTCTTAGTTCAATTGAAGTAACTAATAAAAAATAGAGTACAATTAATGTTACTTTACATATGAATGTTAAGAGTGAATTTGTTGAAGGAATTATTGATAAAATCAACACACGACAATAATACACAAAGAAAAAGAAAAACTTACAGTTTTGCAGAAGAACATACAACACAACAAGAGTCAGTCACTGAATTGTGATAATTATGCAATAAGATCTTGCATGTAAAAATGTGTATAAAGAGATAGTTCTTGCTTCAGACAAAATATGTTCTATGAACAGGTTCTGCAAAAATTAAGAAAAATGAGGCACAGTTTGACACAAAAATTATACTGACTATTGAATTAAAACAGGTGAGATACTGGCACAAAAATTAATGGGACACACTGAATAGCACACAATAAAATAAAATATGCAACTAGGAACACTGGGGCAGAAACAATGAAAAGGGCTAATGCACAGAATAGCATAAGAACACCAGGGAAATGCAATAAAAAGATAAGGACAAGACAATTATAAGACAGCACTGAAATAATAAGCAATAAATTTAATACTGCACTGAGGAACTGGAAAAAAAAAATATTATACTGCACTCAAAAAACAATAAAATTGGCACACAAAAGTACTAACTGCAGGTTTAGAAAATTACACAAAAGAACATAGATATAAAATAACACGAAATGCATTGAAAACTGGAAAAGTATTTGAAATGAATTTACAAGAAACTGAAAACACAAGTCTTTAAATGTCACAAAGAAAATTCACTGCTTAAATGTCTCACACACACGCAATTTTTCTAACAGAATTGTCTTTAACCCTTTGGGGGTCGACAGGCCTTCTCAGGAAAGTGTTCCTGGGGTCGAAATTTTTTTGGAAAAAAAAAAATTATTTTTTTCTTATGAAATGATAGAGAATCTTTTTCCGATCATAACGCCACCAAAAGTATGAAATTTGATCGAAAAATAACGAAATTATGCTTTCGCGAAGTTATCGGTATCTATGACACTGACGCATAGACGATTTCACCCACTTCAAGCCCTATTTTCGACAAATTCCAATGTTTCAGTCTCCTAATATTATAGCGATTTCGCTAGAACTCCATTTCTTCTATCGAATGAGTAGAAGAAACTGCCTATTTAACAATTTCATCTACCCAAAATAGTGGTCAGAAAATAGCAATTTTCCAATTTCACACAAATTTCAAACTATGCCAATTTCAAAATAGGGTCCAGAGTAAACAAGGCAGACATTCCTGGCACTAAAATAACATGTTCTTTGTTCATTAGCCACGTCTCCAGGCCCCTGTTTCATTACTTTTGCTTTCCATTTTGAATTTTTATTCTGACAAAAATAGAAGATTTACTGTTATGTATACAACTGCATCATTGTAAAAATGGTATAAATAATATCAAAGCACTTGTGCATGAATATAAGACTCGCCAGTTGATGTGTATTGGACGCATGGTGTGATTTGTTTACTCCTGAACATCGTCAAAAATCAAACATTTTCGCTATTTTGAGCTCAATTTCAAGGTACTTGTCATTGTCATACCAATCAAAATCATCTCTATTTCTGTAATATATCTTCCATTCTATCAAATGAGACCAAGAAAACGAGAATACATCAATAAATACCACACGAAAATCGACTGCAAAGTCGCTGTTTTAATCGAAAAAAACTGTCAGAGTTTTTTTTCTCATTATGCAGTGTGTACTGCAGGATTTTTTTTATACTGCGCACACTGACCACACAGACCCATTCTTTCATATGTATTCCTACCAGATGTTTTCTGTTTAAATTGAGGCCGCTAGAATTTATGCGTACTAGTACAGCACCGACCCCTGCTCGTAAAACGTACTAGTACGGCACCGACCCCGAAAGGGTTAATGGCAAAAAAAAAAATCGGCGACTGTAGGTAGAGGGAAGAAAGTAGAGAAGGTTTTCTTTCCTGGGCGCTGGCTGGTGATGACTGCTACAGCATACACTGGAGAATTGCACTTACACGAAGAACTCACACAGCAAGCTTTTCCGTTGGTGCTCTGGGATGATGGAAGACACTCTTGACTTGCTATGTGAGCCGAAACAATGCTGCTGGTACCCAAGATAGGGTAGAAAATACCACAAAATATTGGCTGGTAGTGGTTGTGTTAGCGGGTGGCCTTTTGTTTACACCAGCGTGGGTGGTGAGTGGCACGCATGGGATGACGTCACAGAGTTTGGCCAGTACACTTAATTCTCACGGCCTTGGGACCACTCTAACCCAGGTGGCTTTTTGTACAATAAGAGACAGGAATGGTGAATATCACTCTGACAAGCGTCCAACTTGTAGCACAGAGCGATTGGAGACAATACTTCAAGGAACTGGCTTTGCTGAAGAAACGACTGGCTTACTTGTATGTCTTGCTTTCCGGAAGAAGCTGGCTTAAGGCCTCTGGACTGGTAGACCTGAATGCTGTTGCTTGCACACAGCAGTGAAGAACTGGATGGATGGCAGGAGACACTGGATGACTGTAGGCTGGCTTAGGCTCTTTCCCATAAACTGGCTTACTTGTTGGCTTAATTGCAAAACCCAGGTCAATTCTTCGAAGGTTTACTTGCAATTAGAAGTCAGAAGACTGGAGACACTGCTTCAGAAGAGTCTTGGATGGGTGACGTCACCGGGTGAGGGAAGTTGATGGGTGGCAGTTGGTGGTGGCACTCACAACGAACTGGCTCTCTCTTCCTCTCAAATCTTCTCAATTACTTAATCTTCGCCCACACGCTGCCACCATTTGTGTTGTGGGGGTTCTTGCGTAGATTTGGTAATATATTAAAGATGAGCTTGGTATGGTAGCGTTTAATTGAGGCGTTAGATATATGGGAGCCGAGAGTCTAGGCCTATGTCCGTCTGCACTGCCTATCATGGTGGAACATGCTGCTGGTCGTCCCGGCACTGGGGCGTTCAAAGAGGGAGGCCTATGATTGGCTAACGAAAGATCACATGGGCAGAGGTTGGTGATCACGTGGACAGCTATGGTATAGCCGTTAGAAATACAAACAGTACAACTGTCTTGCTCGCTGTCTTGCTCACTGTTTCGCTCACTGTCTTGCTCACTGTTTCGCTCACTGTCTCACTCAGTGTCTTGCTCACTGTCTTGCTAACTGTTTTGCTCTCTGTCTTGTTCACTGTCTCACTCAGTGTCTTGCTCACTGTTTTGCTAACTGTCTTGCTCACTGTCTTGCTCTCTGTCTTGCTCACTGTCTCCCTTACTGTCTCGCTCACTGTATCACTCACTGTCTTGCTTACTGTCTTGCTCACTGTCTTGCTCACTGTCTTGTTCACTGTCTCGCACACTGTCTCACTCACTGTCTTGCTCACTGTCTTGCTCACTGTCTTGCTCTCTGTCTTGCTCACTGTCTTGCTCTGTCTTGCTCACTGTCTCACTGTCTCACTCACTGTCTTGCTCACTGTCTCACTCACTGTCTTTCTCACTGTCTCACTCACTGTCTTGCTCACTGTCTCACTCACTGTCTCACTCACTGTCTCACTCACTGTCTTGCTCTCTGTCTTGCTCACTGTTTTGCTCACTGTCTTGCTGTCTGTCTTGTTCACTGTCTTGCTCATTGTCTCGCACACTGTCTCACTGTCTTGCTCACTGTCTCGCTCACTGTCTCAGTGTTTTGCTCTCTGTCTTGCTCACTTTCTTGCTCTCTGTCTTGCTCACTGTCTCACTCACTGTCTCGCTCACTGACTTGCTTACTGTCTTGCTTACTGTCTTGCTCACTGTCTTGCTCACTGTCTCACTCACTGTCTCACTCACTGTCCTGCTCACTGTCTTGCTCACTGTCTCACTCACTATCTTGCTCTCTGTCTTGCTCACTGTTTTGCTCACTGTCTTGCTCTCTGTCTTGTTCACTGTCTTGCTCACTGTCTCGCACACTGTCTCACTCACTGTCTCGCTCACTGTCTTGTTCACTGTCTTGCACACTGTCTCACTCACTGTCTTGCTCACTGTCTCACTCACTGTCTCACTCACTGTCTTGTTCACTGTCTCGCTCGCTGGAAGGCTGTTTCTTACTTATTTTAGTCTTTGTAATAGTTTCTTGTATCAGAAATGAAGTTACAGTGGAACCCCGAGTAACGAGCAAAATTAATTCCAGAAGCCTGCTCAAGTGCCATTACCGAACGAATTTACTCCCTTTAGAAATAATGTCAAGTAGGTTTGTCCATTTCAGACCCCACAAAATACACTTTCAAAAGCACTTACAATATTATATGGTGAACCCCCGAGTAACGAGCACCCCGGAAATCGTACAATTATGTAAGTATAATATTGTAAGTGCTTTTGTAAGTGTATTTTTGGGTGTCTGAAATGGACTAATCTACTTGACATTATTTCTTAACCCTTTGACTGTCGTAGGCCCCTCTTTGAAACTGTCATTCTATGTCGGGAAATATTCGGAAAAAAAAAATTATTTTTTCTTATCAAAATGTTAAGATTATTTTTCTGATTGTTTAAATCCCCCAAAAAAATTTTGCGATCAGTATTTACCGAGATATAGAGGCGTAAAGTTGGCAAAAAATGAGCCGCGTATGGCAACAGCGGCGAATGCCGCTCACCCGGTAAACTTTGGTTTACTTCCTTTTGTAGGTTTCTTGTTTTTTTCACTATTTTATTTTTTTACATAACTTATGTGGCCTGTAAGACCAAAGTAAGGTGCAATGTGTATATATACACTCGTTGTATGCAACACAATAATCGCTCAAACATTAGTATCATTATATTGTTTACAAAACTTGTTTACACCAACCAACAATAAAAAAAATTGTTTATTACTATTGTTCTATAATATATATACACATATATAATGACTAGACACTTTCCATCTACTGCAATTAGCACTTCAAAGCTCCAAGCTGTGTGTGTGTGTGGGGGGGGGGACATCTAAATTTGCTGAGTCAGGGTAAGGCAGCTGTCAAAATGACATATTATACCATTACTCACCACCCACACTGCCTGTCAACCTGTCAACACAAAAGGGGACCCATGTCTTCTTCTCCACAACCTCCTTCCTTTCCTTCATACCTACCTTCCTAGGTTCCTTTTTTCCTTCATTCCTTCCTTTCTTTCTGCCTTCCTTTCTTGCATATTTCCTTCCTTCCTTCCTCTCATCTCATCCTTCCTGCCTTCCTTCCTGCCTTCCTTCCTTCATTCCTTACTTTATTTCTTCCTTCCTTTCTTACTTCTTTTGTTCCTTCCTTCCTCTCATCTCTTCCTTCCTTCCTTTCTTTCTTTCTTTCTTCCTTCCTTCTTCCTTTCCTCCTTCCTTACTTCTTTCCTTCCTTCCTTCCTCTCATCTCTTCTTTCCTTCCTTCCTTCCTCTCATCTCTTCTTTCCTTCCTTCCTTCCTCTCATCTCTTCTTTCCTTCATTCCTTCCTCACATCTCTTCCTTCCTTACTTTCTTTCTTCCTTCCTTCCTTCTTGTATCCTGGGCATTGCTTTCTGTCACAAACTCCACAAAACCATGAAATTTATCTTCAGAGACACTTCCATCTGTGTTAGAGCTATCATTGAGGAAGAGAAATGTCCCAGATGCACCAAGGAGTCAAATAATTCTTACAGCTAGGCATGCTCAACAAGGACTACTGAAATGGTGTTCCCACAATGCACCAGTGGCTGCCCGATTTTTTTTATACTGTGCACACTGACCACACAGACCCATTCTCTCACATGTGGGCCTACCAGCTTTCTCCTGCTTGGTTTGAGGTCGCTAGAATTTAGGCGTATAAATACGTCCGAAACATTGGCTCGTAAGACGTATATATACGTCCGAAACAGTCAAAGGGTTAAGGGAGTAAATTTGTTCGGTAATGGCACTTGAGCAGGCTTCTGGAATGAATTTTGCTCGTTACTCGGGGGTCCACTGTACTTACATAATTGTACGATTTCCGGGGTGCTCGTTACTCGGGGTTCCACTGTACTTGTTCATAAGTAATAATTGGTTTTAAAGTGTCCAGTGTTGTAAGTTGAGCTCTACTGTATCTTACAAAATTTTAACCATGAAAATAGTTGTTCCTTTGTACTAGCTATGTATTTAATAAATTATCCTAATTTCTCATTACTAATTTTACAAATTGTTATATTCTTAAATATTCTGAACTACAGTGGTACCCCGGTTAACGATATTTTTCGTTCCATTACCAAACGAATTTATCCCCATAAGGAATAATGTAAAATAGACTAGTCCTTTTAGACCCCAAAAATACACTTACAAAAGCATTTAAAAAAATAAACTTATATAAAAGGGCGAGTTTGGAGACGATCGTAAACCGGGGTACCACTGTACCTCACTATTGTAAATCTATATAATCATTTGTAATTTGTAATATAGAGTAAGAATTATTATTAGTCTGCCTGAAATGCCTAGGCATGCTAGTGGCTATCTTTGTAATTATTGTTTTATTGGGTAGAGAAGCATTTGCTCAGAGAAGATAAAGATTAATATGGTATTGGAAAAGAGTGTTAGAAATACAAAGTTAAACAAGAAATTAAAACTAATTATTCTTATTACAAACTGTTTTCCAGAGGGAACCATTACTACTACATTCAAGCCAAGAATTTTCTGAAGTTTTGTGTTACATGTGAGTTGTTATAGTCCTGCTGCAGCACTACAAAGAACCTGTACCACCACATTTAAGTGAAACATCTACAATAATTTAGCAACTGCTCCATGAGACGAAGTAAAAGTGCTTTTTATTAATTGTTATGGACCTACCTTGTACTTACAAATTGCTTCTATTCATTCTTGTTCACAAAAATTTCTTGTTCTTTACCCCACTTATTAAATGGTTGTGCTTACTTAAACAAAATGAATTCTTTGAATTGTTTTAAAGGTTTGTGTGAGTAAAAGTTTGAAAAAAAATATATTTTTATTCATTTGCCAATACATCTACTCGTCATTATCAAGTGTTTTTATTAGTAATTCCTCAATGTAACAGAGTAATTGATGATAGAGGGTGGCTAATAATGGCCATCGTGATGGATAAACAAGAGATTATTTTGCTGTGATAGTAACAATAACTGATACTACTTATATAACCAATAAACTTTGACCATTGTTTCTGAATTGACTGACCTAGTGGTTTTCTGTATTTTTGAAGTCCGTGGTATGGAACTCTGTTATGTCGAGGGTTTACCAATTCATAAAAAAAAAATGCATCACATTTAAGGATAATAACAGGGCTTCAGCTAAATATATTCATTAAGATTATGGAAGTTCAAATGGGTGAGGAATTATACCAGTGTTCGTTATGTCAAAAAGATTTTACAACAAAATCATCTCTGGTACAGCATACAAGAATTCATACAGGCGAGAAACCATATCAGTGTTCACAGTGCCCAAAAGAATTTTCACAAAGAGCGAGTTTAGCACGTCATATGCAAGTTCATACAGGGGAGAAGCCATTTAAATGTTCAGTGTGTTTAAAAAACTTTTCTGAGAAAGCAAGTGTAGTTCAACACATGAGGCTTCATACAGGAGAGAAGCCATATAAATGTTCAGTGTGTTTAAAGGACTTTGCCTATAGATCAAGTGTATCTCAGCATATGAGAGTTCATACAGGGGAGAAACCATTTAAGTGTTTAGTTTGTCTAAAAGACTTCACACAGAATAAACATCTTGTGCAGCACATGAGAACTCATACAGGAGAAAGACCATATAAATGTTCAGATTGTCTAAAAGACTTTACATATAAAACTGCTTTAGTTCAGCATATTAGAATTCATACAGGAGAGAAGCCTTATCAATGTTCAGAGTGTCAAAAAGATTTTTCACATAAATCAGATCTAGTAAAACATATGAGAAGTCACACAAAAGAGAAACTTTATCATTGTTCATTGTGTCCAAAAGGCTTTTCATATAAAAATTCTCTCACACAACATATGAAGGTTCACACGGGAGAGAGACCATATTCATGCTTAGTTTGTCTAAAAGATTTTTCAAGAAAACATCATCTAGTAAAACATATGAATCTTCATTTAGGAGAAAAGCCATATTCATGTTCAGTGTGTTTAAAAAGCTTTCCACTAAAGCAAAATATAATACAACATATGAGAGTTCATACTGGAGAAAAGCCAAATCAGTGTGCAGTGTGTCTAAAAGAATTCAAACAAAATTCATACTTGGTAAAGCATTTAAAACTTCATTCAAGACAAAATTTGTAAATATTCAGCATTTATGACTTAGAATTCAGGAGAGATATATTGTTAATGTGCTACAAAAGACCTATATTGCTCATGTAATTTAAGTGAACTCATTTTCGGATGTGAGTCCATTACAGTATGCTAAATGATGGCACTGTTGGTATACAAAAAAAGATATGAACTAAAAACTTTCACTCCTACATAGATAATTGGTTTATGGGCTTCTAGGAGTCCACTTCAGCTATACTAATCCTTATGATAAAAAGATATTCTTTGGAAATGAAATAATAAAAAAATATGACAATGTGCTCTGTGAAAGATTCCATGTGAGCTTACAGTTACCCAATGACCAACACTGGTTGCTCTCACTATGAAATTACTTCCATTGCTGAACTTATCCTTGCTAATAAATTTAATCAACTTTTTGTCAACTACTGTAAATTAATAATATATTAGACACTCTTTAAAGAGGAATTAAAACTCACCAGTATTATATCATGTTCTGTTGCTTGCCTATACTGTATACACAATTCATTAGAATTTTTTAAATTCATCATCCTGCATTGCATCATAGAATAGATGTTTATGATCCAGTTGCATTATTAATTATTTGCTGCTTGTATTCTCTTAAACATATTAAATAAATTATACCCACCGATAGCTGGTTCTTTACATACCAGGTGAGAGTATTACCGTTTTCACTTGTCATGGTCATTTTTGGTGGGCTTTAACTCCCTCAGGATGGCCATGACATTTTGAGACCAAACTGATCATTGCCCTATGCATTTGCCATGCACGGTAACCAGTAAATTCCTTCTTTTCCCTTGCATGGGAGTTGAGATGACCAGTGGAGTTGGAGCCCTTGGGTGATCAACATGCTTCTTTGGTAAGGTAATAGAGTTGAAGTGGGTGGATTAATGCTGGCACTTCTTGAATCGGTCAACTGATTGTGCATTGTTCTGTACTGTCTGGTGGGGTGATATATTTGACTAGGCACCATTTCGGTCCTGTGGCTGTCAATTAGCAGTCTATTAGTCATTCTTGTGTATCTATTAGCCTAGGGATTATTCATTTTAATAAATTAGTAAGCCTCCCCTTGTTGGATTCGTTGTTGAATGGGGAATAGGGAGCTATAGGTGATTTTTAGTATTATAGGCCTAATATTAATTTTCTCTTTATTCCCCTCTTCAAGGGGGGCTCCTTGGCATGGTGAAGAGGCTCTTGGTCTGAGGAATTAGACCTTTTGGTCTTCTTCCTCAGACCGAACCTAATTACCCCCCAATCCCCCTCCCCTATCCCATCTCCTTCATCCTCCCTTTTTCCTTTTCCTCCCCTTCCTCCTCATCCCTCCCTTGTTCCTTCCCAGTTTTACCCTGGGAGCTTCTCTCCTCAGGCATTCTAGTTCCTAGGTAGGGGGAAGGGTATCGTGGTCCATCCCATTCCCTTGAGGTCCTTGGCAGTGGTGTAGTTTGCCGTAGAATCTGGATCGCCTGGGGATGTCCCGATCCCTCTCCGGTCACCCGGGGAGTGGCCTTGGGTATCTTTCGGGCGACGGGTGTATCTCTGGAGGCCACCTTTCGGATTCCGGGGGTAGTGGCCGAAGGCGGTATGCTTTGTGGCGGATATCCGGCCGCCTCTCTTTGTCCGCCGAGGTGGCTCGGTGGATGTGAGGTTGCTATCCCGGATTGCTGGTTTACTGGCATGAAGGGTAGGGTATGGCACGGGTTCCATGCAGCATCTGCACTACTTGTGGTGTTGAGGTCCTCTTGGGTGCGAAGGGGGATTTACGCTCCCTTTCATTCCTCCTAGGAGCTATTCCTCCACGTTCCTCCCCTTTTTTTTATTCTTTTTTTATTTTTATTTTATTTTCTTCTTTTTTTTTTCTTAAAAATAAAAAGAAAGAAGTAACCAAACCATGGCTGACCCAATCCATGAACCCACTACCCCCGGGCCCCTTCCTGATTCCGCACACAGTACTGACCCTGCCTCGTTAACGGACAACTCTTTGGACATCTCTCATGCCCCTGTACCTCTTGCTGGTGCCGGTTCGTCACCTGCTACAGGTACCGGGGTTCTGACCGGCCCTTTTGACATATCTGACCTTCGCTCTTCTCTGACCTTGATTCCGGCTTCTCCCTCAACGGTGCGGCAATTTCGAATCGCTCGCCCGTCTCCCATCGGACCACCCCCCGGTCCCACACCCAAACGACCAAGACCCTTAAATGACGATTCGACACTTCCTTCTCGTTCATCTCAGAAACGACTAGCACATCGTGCACTCCCCTTAGATACTTTGTTTCACACTCCTCAATGGACAAAGTTTTTTACTCTAAGACCGACTACTCCAACTACCTATCTTTCCGATCATAGTATTGGTAAAGCTCTCCTATGCCATGTAGGCAAAGATCTCTTTTTTCACGCTCTCAAGAGCGGCACTCGCATCATCACTGTCCAGAATGCTGGCCAAGCTCGCGATCTTTCCCTTCTTACGACAATAGATACTATTCCTATCACTATTGACAAGCATCATTCTCTTAATTCTTGTAGTGGTACTGTCATTTTACCCCACACCATTGTCCAACGGAATTTCCAGACATGTGATGAAGACATTTTGGAGCAGATTGAGCTCCAAGAACTCCCTATCCTTAAGGTTGACACTTTTGTCCTTCCTGCCAATAAGCGAAGACGTTATCCTTGCAATATAGCTTGTTTAACGTTTGACTGCCGTCAACATTGCAGGTCAACGTTTACAAGTTCGAAAGGTGACCCCTACACCACAGCAGTGTAGAAACTGCTGGCGTTTTGGTCATCCAGCGAAATATTGCAGGTCCATGGTTGAATGCCCAGTCTGTGGTGCTGACGACCATGTCAGTCCTTCTTGTACTTTACCTCCCTCTTGCCTTAACTGTCATGAGGCACATCCATCGTACTCTCGCAGTTGTCAGGTTTACCTGAATGAGCGGGAAATCCATTGTCTCCAAGAGGCAGAAGGCTTCTCATATTCTATGGCCGTCTCTCATCTACGCCTACAAGGGAGACTTCCCCGTATTTCCTATTCTCGCATTGCTAAACGTCGCCCCACTTCTGGGGTCCCAACTTCCTCGACTTCCTCTGTGGTTACAACATCCTCGGTCACCCCTGTCTTGAATCCTTTTGATGTTCTTGGCTCCGAGGTCCCTCCCTCGGCATCCCATACTGTCTACACTCTTTCCTCTACTCACTCACACAGTTCTGAGTCTACACGTCCTCGTCCTTTGCCTAAACCTCAGTGCCTCCCTTCTCAAAAGTCCGGCAAAAAATCCCTATTGCCAGGTTCTTCGTCTCCGACTAGTTCTGTAACGTGTGGAGGTTCATCCTCCTCCTCGTACACTGCCTTCATCCTGTCCCCTCCCAAGCCCCTTTGACAGTTTCCTCTTCCATCTCCTTTCCTTCTACTTTAGTACAATCAATAGACTCCCCGATAGTTGGTCACTCTCCTTCCATTTCTAATGTTGTCCCACATTCTTCATCTTTGTCTTCCGAAACACTGGAAGCTATCGCAGAATATATTTCAGAGACTGGAACGATGATGGACACTGCTCCACCTGAGGTTCCTCCTCCTCTCTCTTCTTCGTCTACACCCCTCCTTCCTTCACAACACCCTCCTCCTTCTCTGATTACAGATCTTCCGCTGCCTCCACATGTGGACTTTTCTAACCCTAGTCCATAGATTTCTCTCTCTTCGACTTATATCTTTCTCTTCATAAATCATGGCTTATTTGCAGTGGAATATCAGAGGCCTCAGGGGTAACCGGGGTGAACTTCAGGTGTTGCTTTCCCAGTTTTCCCCTGTTGGGGTCTGTTTGCAAGAACCCAAATTACAATCCACTGTTATCAGGCCCTTTTCAGGCTATGATTTGTTGTATTCATCGGATCCTTTTTCCGATGGAACCTTTAACGAAAGTGCTCTTCTTATACACACTGGTATTCCATACCGTCAGTTCTATGTTCCTTCTTCCTTACATTACACCTCAGTCCGTATCCACTTGAATAAGTGGTATACTCTGTTCCTTATATCTGTCCCCTTCGCGGGCATTGTCTATCCCAGATGTTGATTTTCTGGTTTCTTCCTTACCACCACCCCTTCTGTTACTTGGCAATTTTAACGTACACCATTTTCTCTGGGGAGGGTCGCACTGTGATTCCAGTGGCGTTCAGTTGGAGGCATTTCTTGCTTCTCTCCCCCTCCATGTTTTAAATATGGGTACTCCTACCTATTTTGATCCTCGAACTCATTCTTTCTCCTGTATCGATCTCTATCTGCTTGACTGCACCTGGTCTGTCCTCCCGGACTTACATGACAGTGATCATTTCCCAATCATCCTTAAGTCCCCTTCGTTTTTTCCACCTCGTAGCCCACGCTGGCAATTTGACCGGGCGAAATGGGACCTTTACGCATATCTTACTGCCTTTTATGAGGTTCCTTCCTCGTCCTCCATTGATGAGGTTTTGCATCTCTTTTCGTCCTCCATCTTCACAGCAGCTTCACATTCTATTCCCCAAACCTCGGGCAAGCATTCTCAGAAGTGCGTGCCTTGGTGGTCTCTTACTTGTGCTCGGGCAGTACGTTTGAAACGCGCTGCGTGGGGCAGGTATCAGTATAACAGAACCACAGAGAGACTCCTTGATTTTAAGCAGAAGAGAGCTATTGCTCGCCATGTCATTCGTGACACTAAATGCACTTGCTGGTGAGATTACGTTTCTACTGTCACTTCGGCTTCCTCGATGAGTGCAGTCTGGAAGACAGTGCGGAAATTGAGTGGTAAATTCTCCCCCGACCCGGCTCCTGTTCTTCAGGTTGCCGGTGTTGATATAGCACACCCTCTTGCCGTTGCCACTGAAATTGGTAATCATTTTTCTTCTCTTAAAGAAGAATCCTATAATGTGCCTTTTACCCTTCAAGAACTGGAGGCAACACTCTCTGCTTGCCGATCATCGGCAGCTGAGCCAGACGGCATACATATTCGTATGCTACAGCATTTACATCAGTCTGCTCTTACTGTCCTCTTATGACTATAATCTTATATGGTCGCAAGGAGTTCTTCCTCAGCTGTGAAGTCTGCTATTGTTCTCCCTTTTTGCAAACCGGGTACTACGGGACGTGATACCTCCCACTACCGTCCCATCGCTCTTACCAGTGCAGTTTGCAAGGTGATGGAACGTTTGATGTGGTATTGAGCTTTCCCTGGAATTTGTCCAAGCTGAAGGTGTCCCCAGGGTTGTGTTCTGAGCACAACACTCTTTCTCCTTGCTATAAATAATCTGGCATCTGTTCTCCCATCCAATATTTGGTCATCGCTCTATGTGGATGACTTTGCTATAGCTTGTGCAGGTGCTGACTGTCACATCATTGCAGTTTCCCTCCAGCATGCCATCAACTGGGCTTCTGATTGGGCCACCACTCACGGGTTTAAATTTTCTAGTGGCAAAACTCATCAAATTACGGTTACTAGATGTTCAGTGGTCTTTGATCATCCATCGTACCTATATGGCTCACGTATTCCAGAACGTGATATAGTCAGGTTTCTCGGCCTCCTGTTTGACAGTCGATTGTCCTGGAAACCTCATATTACCTCTCTTAAGGCAACTTGTCACAGCCGGCTGAACCTCCTTAAAACCCTCGCACATCTTTCATGGGGGGCTGATCGTTGAACTCTCCTTTGTCTACATTCAGCCCTAATTTTATCAAAACTCGATTATGGTGACCAGATATATTCAGCAGCCTCCCCTGCTACTCTTTCCATCCTTAATCCCATCCATCACCTGGGATTACGCTTATGCCTTGGTGCATTTCGTTCTTCCCCAGTTGAGAGACTATGTAGAAGCGAACATTCCATCCTTGTCGGATCGTCGTGATGCACATTGCATTCGCTATTATGTTCGCTCTCATGACCTCCGCAATCCTTCCATGTATAGGATTGTTACAGATGTTAGTAGACTATTTGTTCGTCGCCCCTGCTTACTTCGTCCTTTTTCTCTTCGTCTATATTCACTCCTGTCTTCCCTTCAGCTACTACCTTGTCAGGGGAATGCCTTCCCCTGAACAAAATAGTGATGGAAAAATTAATAAATAATAAACAGAGGATATAGAACAAGATTGTTTTTTCTGGATTTTAATAAAATTATAGAAATAAAAAAAAATTATCAGTTGTGGTTCTGGTCTGTTAGTGAGGCAGGAGGTAATAACCGGAGAGGGGGAGAAAAGATGATGGTTGTTTCCGAGTAGGTGGTATGTCTCCGGAGTAGATGGTGAATCTCCTGGGACCACTAGGTTCAAATACCACACTGTAGGTATCCGAACGGAGGTGAGATCTTCAGCAACACCCTCTAACGCACACAAGTTAGAAACTAGAGAGAGTTGTTGTGGAATTCCCGTTAAGTCCAGGGAAATCTTGCTCGTAAGTCATGCGTCTGTCCTGGAGAACCAGTCCAGCGGCAGAGCTGATAATAAAGAAAATATTCTGGTTACCATGAGTCTTTAAACATTTAAGATGGAAAAAGGTGTTTCAAAATGGACAAGTCACAACTGGTAACCAAAGAAAACAATAATCAACCACAAGAAATACTCCTGGTAGATCGCCCTTCCTGATTCGGGGGAAAGTGAAGGTGAAGTGACTTTCCCCTCCCAACCAACACCAGGTAAGAGTCATACTACCAGGAGAATAAAAACCCTCAACAGACACCCGGGAACAAAGAGTTTTGCCCCAGCCCACTAGATGGAAGAGCAGGCTGTAACTCATTACGATACTCCCGGCTGACTAAACAACCGTAACCCTATTTACTACTTTTCCCCCACAAACCCCTATATGTTCATGTGAGATCTCCTTTCCCCTACCCCCTGGAAGTTCCGCTGTTCGTGTCTGTTCTATTCCTCTTCCTTGCGCGAAGCCCGCCTACCTACGGAGGCTTCTTGCTCTTTTTCTAGACCACTTCCGTTCTCATTCCCATGCCATCGCAGTGTACACCGATGGTTCAAAGTCGTCTGACGGTGTTGAATTCGCAGCAGTGTTCCGGACAGCGTCGTGCGAGGTATCTATTTCCTTCGGCTAGCATATTTACGGCTGAATTGTATGCCAATCTTGTGGCACTTATCTTATTGCATCTATGCCTGTATCACCATTTGTGGTCGTTTCAGACTCCCCTTTGTGCTTTTAATATCCGTAAAATTGATAAACCCCCTTCCAAGTTTTTCGTATCCAACTTTGGTTATGCCGTATCTCTAGCAAGCACAAATATATTGTTTTTGTTGGGTCCCCGGTCATGTTGACATACGGGGCAATGAACAGGCAGCACTGCTGCGTGGTCAGCAGTACTGACCTTTCAGTTTCATAAGAGATGTTCCTTTACGGACTATTTTGTGGTCATTGCTACCCACCCCCGTTGGCAAAAACGCAGGTCTGACCTGCTAAATCAAACTTCATTCTAAAAAAA
>WNWK01014984.1:0-40000 GCA_009830355.1 Cherax destructor
ATTGTGAACCAAAGGGGGAGGACCCAGACACTGCAGGTGCCAGACACCTGAGTCTCCCAGGGGACCCCTCAGTAACTTGGGGAGAAGCTCGGGGGGACCCAGACACTGCAGGCCCCAGACACCTGAGTCTCCACAGTGATCCTCAGTAACATTGTGAAGCTCAGGGGGCCCCAGACACTGCAGGTGCCAGACACCTGAGCCCCCCACATGAGTCCAAAAGTAACTTGGGGAACCCCAGGGGGCCCCCAGACACTGCAGGTGCCAGACACCTGAGTCTCCCAAAGTAAGTCCTCAGTAACATTGAAAAAGTCAGGAGGACCCAGACACTGCAGGTGCCAGACACCTGAGCCCCCCACAGTGAGTCCTCAGTAACATTGTGAAGCCAAGGAGGACCCAGACACTGCAGGTGCCAGACACCTGAGCCCCCCAAGTGGGGTCCTCAGTAACATTGTGAACCAAAGGGGAGGACCCAGACACTAAAAGGGCCAGCCCCCCGGGAGCCCCCCAATGAGTCCTCAGTAACATTGTGAAGCCAAGGAGGACCCAGACACTGCAGGTGCCAGACCCCGGTCTCCCACAGCAAGTCCTCAGTAACACTATGGACGTTTTTCATGTATTCTGATTTTAAAAAAGTGTAAAAGCAACATACGGAGTTGAAAAAAACAGTTGATCTCGTTTTGTAAAGAACGAATAATAACCGGAAAACCCCAAAAAATCTCTAGTGTTTGGGGCACCTGAGGATTAAATAAATTTTTTTGGGAATTAAATAAAATTTTTTTGACCTCAAATGACGAAAAGATTTTTGTGAAAGGCCTTTACGTGTTATTGTACTTAATTGAATTGTTCACGGGAAAAAGTAATCCTCTAAAATTTTTTTTTTCAGTGGGGAAAAAAAGTTTTTAAAAAAAAAATTCCCCATTGCAGTCTTTGAACTTAAAGTTTCTAAATATATATATTTTTTTCCCCCTGTGATCTGTGACGTTTTTTTTAAATTTATTTCGTTCGTTTATTCGAAAAAAAAAATCGTAAAAAAGAAAATGATAAAGGGAAAAAATAAAATCATATAAGAGTAATATAAAAATGATGTAAATTTATATAGACATATACAACTAAGGAATATAAACTAAATCAAATAAACTGATGTATTGCTTTAAGATACAACAGGAACAAAGGGGTGATTTATTTTTGTATTAAGTAAATTTTAATAAATATTAGAAAAAATGTAGACACTGAACCCATAATGTAGACACTGAACCCATAATGTAGACACTGAACCCATAATGTAGACACCCCGGATTTTTTCCGGGAGACGGAATTACCACGGATCATACCACGGATCATACCACGGATCATTACCTTGGGGGAAAAAACCAACGAATGATGGATCCTTCAGGTTTTTTTCCCCGGGGGGTTTTTCTGCGTGTAACACGGTCTGGGAGGTGAGTAAATTTTTTTTTGCTATGAATTTGGAATTTTTTAGGAAGAAATGGGGGGGGAAAGAGAGGGTGGAGGAGAGTAGATAAATGAGGCATTTTGGGAGGTTGAAGGAATGAGAACAGGTGGGGGGGAAATTGGACGTTTACTGGGGATGAGAAGTCAAAAAAGGATGGGTGGAGGTGGGGAAAAGGGGGAAAAAAAATTAAAAAAAACCCCTTTAAAAACCTTTAAAACTTGGGTTTTATAGGCAGGAGGACAATAGTTAAGGTAGTGTAAAAAGAGGTCTACCCAGTGTAGACCAGGCGTCTACGTTTTGAGACCAGGCCACACCAGTCTAAACCAGGCGTCTGCGCTAGTGAGACCAGGCGTCTCACCAGTGTAGACCCCGGGGTCTGCGCTAGTGCAAACCAGACGTCTACACCGGGGGAGACCAGGCGTCTACGCTAGTGCAGCCGGGTTGCCCCCCCGTGTAAAACCAGGGGGCTACGCTAGTGCAGACCGGGGGTCTACACTAGTAGACCAGGCGTTACACTAGTGCAGACCAGGCGTCTGCGCTAGTGCAGACCAGACGCCCCATGGGGGACCAGGCGTCTACGCTAGTGCAGACCAGGCGTCTACACCGGGGGAGACCAGGCGTCTACGCTAGTCCGGGGGAACGTCTCACCAGTGTAGACCAGGCGTCTCGCTAGTGCAGAAAGGCGTCTACACCGGGGGAGACCAGGCGTCTCCCCCTAGTGCAGACCAGACGTCTACACCAGTGTAGACCAGGCGTCTACGCTAGTGCAGACCAGGCGTCTACACCAGTGTAGACCAGGCGTCCCCTGAAACCCGCCCCCTACACCAGTTAGACCAGGCGTCTACGCTAGTGCAGACCAGGCGTCAAAAACCAGAGACCGGGGGCCCACCCAGTGCAGACCAGGCTTTTTCGTTTTGTAGACCAGGCGTCTACACCAGTTGACCCAGGCGTCTACGCTAGTGCAGACCAGACGTCTCACTAGTGAAGGGGTCCACTGGGGAGACCGGGGGTCTCACTATTTTGACCCCTAAAAAAATTAAATATACACCCCTGCCCCCAGAAAAATAGATTTTAATGCATTATAAAAAATTAAAAAAACATATATTTTTTTTTAAAACCAAAAAAATTACATTAAATAATTGCTGTGAAACTATCGTAAAAAAGTTATATTACAATAATAATTACGATATGATCACTCAGGGGTTTGTTTACATTATAATGATCACTCAGGTTAGTTTACATTATAATGATCACTCAGGGTTAGTTTACATTATAATGATCACTCAGGATTAGTTTACATTATAATGATCACTCAGGTTAGTTTAAAATTATAATGATCACCTTTTGGTTAGTTTCATTATAATGATCCCAGGATTAGTTTACATTATAATGATCACTCAGGATTAGTTTACATTATAATGATCACTCAAGGGGTTGTTTTTATTATAATGATCACTCAGGTTAGTTTACATTATAATGATCCTCCCGGGTTTTTTTCATTTTTTAATGATCACTCCCCGGGGTTTGTTTTTATTATAATGATCAATTAGGGGGTTGTTTACATTATAATGATCACCAGGTTAAAATTTTCATTATAATGACACTCAGGGGTTGGTTTTTATTATAATGATCACTCAGGATTAGTTTACATTATAATGATCCTTTAAGGGAGTTTTTATTATAATGATCACTCAGGTTAGTTTTTAAATTTAATGATCAATTAGGTTTACATTATAATGATCACTCAGGTTAGTTTACATTATAATGATTACTCAGGTTAGTTTACATTATAATGATCACTCAGGTTAGTTTCATTATAATGATCAATTAGGGGGTTAATTTCATTATAATGATCACCCAGGATTAGTTTACATTATAATGATCAATTAGGGTTTTTTTACATTATAATGATCCCGGGGGTTGGTTTTTATTATAATGATCACTCAGGTTAATTTACATTATAATGATCACTCAGGTTAGTTTTTATAATGATCACTCAAGATTAGTTTACATTATAATGATCACTCAGGTTAGTTTACATTATAATGATCACTCAGGATTAGTTTACATTTTTTAAAGATCACTCAGGGGGTTGTTTACATTATAATGATCAATTAGGGGTTTGTTTACATTATAATGATCACTCAGGTTAGTTTACATTATAATGATTCAAGGTTAGTTTTTTATTATAATGATCACTCAGGTTTTTTTACATTATAATGATCAATTAGGTTTTTTTTCATTTAATGATCACTCAGGATTGGGGTTTCATTATAATGATCACCTTTTTTTACATTATAATGATCACTTAGGGGTTGTTTAAAATTTAATGATCACTAGGTTAGTTTACATTATAATGATCACCCAGGATTAGTTTACATTATAATGATCACTAGGGTTAGTTTACATTATAATGATTTTCCCCGGATTAGTTTAATTTTTTAAAGAAATAGGGGGTTGTTTACATTATAATGATCACTAGGTTTTAAATTTCATTATAATGATCACCCAGGATTAGTTTACATTATAATGATCACTCCCGGATTTACATTATAATGATCACCCAGGATTAGTTTACATTATAATGAAATCAAAAATTGGGGGTTTCATTATAATGATCACTAGGGGTTAGTTTACATTATAATGATCACTCCCCGGGGTTTGTTTACATTATAATGATCACCCAGGATTAGTTTTTATTATAATGATCACTCAGGGTTAGTTTACATTATAAACACTAGGGGGTTGTTTACATTATAATGATCACTCAGGGGGTTGTTTACATTATAATGATCACTAGGGTTAGTTTACATTATAATGATCACTCAGGGGGTTGTTTTTATTTAATGATCACCCAAGTTTTTTTTTCATTATAATGATCACTCGGGGGTTGGTTTTTATTATAATGATCACTCAGGGTTGGGACATTATAATGATCACTCAGGGTTAGTTTACATTATAATGATCACTCAGGTTAGTTTACATTATAATGATCACTCAGGTTAGTTTACATTATAATGATCAATTAGGGGGGTTGTTTACATTATAATGATCACTCAGGGGGTTGTTTACATTATAATGATCACTCAGGTTGGGGGTTTCATTATTTGACACCCAGGAAAATTGGGGTTTCATTATAATGATCACTAGGTTAGTTTACATTATAATGATCACTCCCCGGGGTTTGTTTACATTATAATGATCACTCAGAATTAGTTTACTTTTAAAAAATCACTCAAGGGGTTGTTTACATTATAATGATCCTCAGGGGGTTGTTTACATTATAATGATACTCAGGAATTTTTTTACATTATAATGATCCTCAGGTTGGGGTTTCATTATAATGATCCTCGGTTTTTTTACATTATAATGATCACCCAGGGGTTTGTTTTTATTATAATGATCACTCAGGATTAGTTTACATTATAATGATCAATTAGGTTATTTACATTATAATGATCACTTGGATTTTTTTACATTATAATGATCACTAGGTTAGTTTACATTATAATGATCACTAGGGGGTTGTTTACATTATAATGATCCCCGGATTAGTTTACATTATAATGATCACTCAGGTTAGTTTACATTATAATGATCACTCAGGGGTTTGTTTACATTATAATGATCACTCCCCGGGGTTTGTTTACATTATAATGATCACTCAGGTTAGTTTACATTATAATGATCACCAGGATTGGTTTTTTATTATAATGATCACTCAGGTTAGTTTACATTATAATGATCACTCAGGTTAGTTTACATTATAATGATCAATTGGTTAGTTTACATTATAATGATACTCAGGTTAGTTTACATTATAATGATCACCAAAAGGGTTAGTTTACAGTAAAATGATCCCCTAAGTCATCACACAGTTTTTAGTACAGTGATGACACAGTACCCCTGTACCTACAGTGATGACACAGGTCACTGTCGGGGACCTACAGTTTTGACACAGTATCACTGTCAGGTAGTTACAGGGGATGACAAAATAGTCACTGTCAGGTACCTACAGTGATGACAAATTTGTCACTGTCAAGTACATCAGTGATGACACAGGTCACTGTCAGGTACCTACAGTGTGCCCCCAGTAGTCACGGGGCAGGTACCTACGGGGTGCCCCCAAAAAAACCCCGTCAGGTACCTACAGTGGGGCACGTAGTCACTGCCCGGTACCTACGGGTGAAAAATATCACTGTCAGGTTTACCTGGAGTTTACCTGGAGGGTTCCCCGGGGGCAACGCCCCGGGCCCCTCTGTGACCAAGCCTCATGGTGAATCAGAGCCTGATAAAAAAGGCTGTTACTGCGGGGCTGCACGCAGTCCAACGTACGAACCACAGCCCGGCGTCAGGTACCACTTGGGGGGCCCGTCCCCTGCCTGTTTAAACGCCAAGGGTCTATTGGTAATCCTCCTTTTTTACGCTGGGGGGGGAGTTGAACAGTCTTGGGCCCCCCAAAATTTTTTGTTGTCAAGTGCTAGTGGCACCCCTGCTTTTTTTTGGGGGATTTTTCGTCTGCCGAGTCTTTTGCTTTGTGGGGGACTCTCGTGTGCAAGTTTGGGGCTAATCCCTCTGGATTTTCCCCAATGTATATAATAATGTATCTCTCCCGCCTGCGTTCCAGGGAGACAGGTTTAGGGGAAATTTGGGGGTTTGTAATATAGGTGGTTTATCCCCTTATGTGTGCCGTGAAGGTTCTCAGCACATTTTCCCCGGGCAGCAATTTCACCCGCCTTGAAAGGTGCAGTTAGTGTGCAGCAATATTCCAGTTGATAGAAAACAACCCCAAAAGGGTCATCAGGGGGTTGGCGTCCCTAGTTTTGAAGGTTCTCATTATCCATTTTGTCTTTTTCCCCGCAGATGCATTGCTACAGTGTTATGGTCCGAAGGTGAGATCCTCTGACATGATCACCCCCCGGTCTTTGACATGATTTTTCGCTCTATTGTGGGGGGTTGGAATTTTACCTGACAGTGATGACAAAGTAGTCACTGTCAGGTACCTGTGATGAAAATTAGTCACTGTCGGTACCCCAGTGATGAAAATTAGTCACTTTCAGGTACCTACAGTGATGAAAATTAGTCACTGTCGGTACCTACAGTATACACAGTAGTCACTGTCAGGTCCTCAGTGATGACACAGTAGTCATGTCAGGTACCTACGGGGATGACAAGTAGTGGGGGCCTCAGTGATGACACAGTAGTCACTGTAAAAACTACAGTGATGACACAGTAGTCACTGTCAGGTACCCACAGTGATGACAAAAAAAATCCCCCGTCAGGTACCTACAGTGATACAGAGTCACTGTTAGTCCTACAGTGATGACACAGTAGCCCCGTCAGGCCTACAGTAAAAAAAATTTATCACTGTCAGGTCCTACAGTGTTGACTTAAATAGTAAAATGGGTACCTCAGTGATGACCAGTGTCACTGGGGGGGATCTACAGGGACCCCAAAACCCCCGGTACCTCGGGTGGTAGTCACTGTCAGGTACCTACAGTGATGCCCAAATAGTCCTGTGGGGGACCTCAGTGATGACACAGAGTCCCCCGGTATTTTCAGTGATAAAAAAAGGGGGCACTGTCAGGTACCTACAGTGATGAAAAGTAGTCAGTCACGTACCTACACTGATAACAGTAGTCACTGTCGGTTACCTGATGAAATTTTTTGTCACTGTCAGGTACCTACAGGGGATGACACAGTAATCACTGTGGTCCTAGACTGATGACACAGTAGTCACTGTGGGGTACCTACAGTGATGACACAGAGTCACTGTGGGGTACCTACAGTGATGAACTATCACTTGGGGTACCTACAGTGTTGACACAAAAATCATTGGTTCTTCCCTCAGTTCCCCAAATCGTCATGTATATACAGTGCAATATACTGTTTTTTGAAACAGTGACAGCTGAAGGCCCCAGTGAATGGGGGGAGGACAGTGAATGTAGGGGAGGTACAGTGAAAAAAGGGGGTGGTACAGTGAATGTAGGGGAGGTACAGTAAATGTGGGGAGGTACAGTGAATGGGGGGGAGGTACAGTGAATGTAGGGGGCACAAATGTGGGGGGGGAAAAGGGGAATGTGGGGAGGAAAAAGGAATGGGGGGGAGGTACAGGAATGGGGGGGAGGTACAGTAAAGGGGAAGGGGGCCCCAGGGAATGTGGGGGGGGTACAGTGAATGGGGGGGAAGGTACAGTGAATGGGGGGGAGGTACAGTGAATGTAGGGGGTACAGTGAATGTAGGGGAGAGTGATGGCTGCTTCTAAAACATTTTTTTTTGCTTCAAAACAGAATTTTGCTTGCTTCTAAGTCAGTGTCTTTGGGGCTTCTAAGTCATCGTGTTGACTGTCTATAACCCCTTTTCTATATATCTATCTAAGTAACTTTAAGACAAAAAAGGAACAAAGTAACATTTATTAAAACCCCAAAAATTCAATATACTTTTGATAATAATCAATTAAATCCGAAAATTAATTGGGTATTCGGACACGACGATCAAAAAGGGGGATATATATTACGTAGGAATAATTTGGATGTTCAGATGGAAAAAATCCCTATAGTAATCAGGATGACGATTAGTTAGAATTTCCAATCAAAAGGATTTAAAATTATCTGCTTATCAGATCATTTTTTTTTTCCCGGGAAATAAGGGGAAAGGGGGATTTGATAAAAAAAAGGGGAAAACCGGGTTCAAATTTTTTAAAAAATTTTAATTTTTTTTACTATTTATTATTATTATAATTATTTTTTTATTATCATTATTTATCATTATTATTATAATTTTTTATTATTATCATTATTTATCATTATTATTATATTTTATTATTATTATCATAATTATTTTTTTTATTATCATAATTATTTATTAATATCATAATTATTTATTATTATAATGATTTATTATTATTCACTACTGTTTTCTTTAAATTACTACTTTTCTACTACTTTTACTACAAATAATATTCCCACAACCCCCGTTTTTAAAAAATTTACTCTCTTGGGGGCTCTCCTTCTCTACTACTATCTTTTTCTTTTTGGGGGCCCCTCTTCCCCACCCCGTTCCAGACCCTCACCCCAACCCCCAACCACCCCCCCACTCCAACCAACCCCCACCACCCCCACCCCCCCCCCCCCCTCCCCCCACCCCCCTTTTTCCCCCCTTTTTCCACTATTTACTCTATGCTCTTCCTACTCTACTCTCTATTCTACTATTACTACCACTTCACTCCCACTCTACTTATATACTACTTATTTTCTGCTTTTCCCCCGGTTCCCCACTCCCCTACCTTTCTACTCCAAATTTCCTCTCTTATTTTTCTCTCCCTCTCTACTCTTCTCATTCTCTCTACTCTTTTACTAATCCACTCCACTACTCTATATTTCTTTCCCCTCTACTCTTTTACTCTACTCTCTCTACTTTTCTACTACTACTCCCTTTTATACTTTTCTCTCTCTCTCTCTTTCTCTCCTTTCTCTCTTTCTCTCTCTTTCTCTCTTTCTCTCTCTTTCTCTCTCGGCCCTCTCTCTCTCTCTCTCTTTTCTCTTTCTCTTTTAATTTCTCTCTCTCTATTCTCTCTATTCTCTCTTCTCTCTTTTTCTCTCCACTCTCTCTTTCTCTCTCTCTTTTCTCTCTCTCTTTTCCCCTTTCTCTCCCCCTTTCTCTCTCTCTCTTTCTCTCTCTCTCTCTCTTTCTCTATTCTTTCTTTTCTCTCTCTCTTTCTCTCTCTTTTTCTCTCACTCTATTCCCTCTCTCCCTCTCTCTTTCTCTCTCTCTCTCTCTCTCTAAAATCCTTCTTACCACCTCTTTCTCTCTCTCTCTCTCTCTCTCTCCTCTTCTACCACTCTTCTCTCTCTTTTCTCTCCCTACTCCCCACTACTACTATTACTACTATATCCCTTTCCTCTACACTATACTTCTACTTTATTACTACTACTAGTATTCATTCAAAAAAATATAATGGTTACACGGATTTTGGAAAGGGAAATAATTGGGGCCTGTTTAAAAGGGAAGGGAGGCCTTTCTAAATCCTCGTATCAAAGCTTCCTTAATGAGCAGGTGGGGGGAAAATTTTCCAAGTCTTAGGTATTCCAAATCCCGGGGTAATTTCAGTAAATACCATTTTTGTACATGTGTCTTATCCCCGGGGGCCAAACCCCCCTTCAACACCGGGGGATTTTAAAAGGAAATGCAATTTTTGTCCCGGGGGTAGGGAAACATCTGCTTTTTCCCCCTGAGGGACTGACCCCCCCAAACTATTTCTAAGGTTATGGACTGATTACATTTTTTAGCTCGTCAACTCCTGCCTTCAACCTTTTTTCTTGATTGAAGGACTCAAAAAAAAGGACTTATGTAGGGGGAAAGGTATTGGGAAAGTTTCGCCACGAAGAAGTCTTTCCCCTGGAAACGTTTCCTCAAAAAAATTTCCCCGAACTGTACATGTTTTTCTTTTCGGCATCACCAGATAAATTTTTTAGTTGACTGAAAAAGCCTACTATGTTTTGGGAAACGTTTGCTAATAAAGACACCCGGGGGGTTTCACGGGTGTCTTAATTATGTCTCAGGTGCAAAGAACGGAAAGGGGCCCCAAACACGCTTTAATTATGGCTGGATAAAGGAAAATGATTTGGGGGAATTTTGGGCAGGTGTGAGACAGACTTTGGTGCAGCCCCGAGGTTGTAGAGGGGGTTTCCCCGGGAACGATTCACACGCAAATGCGTGTTTATTTTAATTCATTTGCCCAAAGGTTTGGGGGTTTTTTTGAGGAAAATTTGTGTTGCAATGTTGCAGGGCCACGTGCATTGAATGTGGGGGGAGTACGAAGAGCATGTTGGGATGTGGAACGCATTTCTGGATGAATCGGTCGCAAACATATTAATATGTGTAAGATCGTAAAATCCTCGGGTTTAATTTCCTATTTTTAATTGGGGGTTTTTTCAAGTTTGTAATCAAGCGTTTTATTTATTTTTTTCCAAAAAAAAGGGTGTATATCGAGTGTATGAAAAAAATAAATTATATAATGTAGATCGTAGGTTCAATGGGGTCTGATGTTAATAGTGGGGGTATTATTGGGGAAATTTTGAGGGAACTGGATTAGAATCATTTCCTTTGGGGAAAGCGTTTGTAAGAGTCGACTAAAAAACCGGGGGGAAGAGGCTAGAACCCCCCTGGGCATTACTAAAGGAAAAAAAACCCTTTTTCCTTTTAATTTTCTGGTCCCCCCTCTTTTGGCACCCTGCCTCGGGGGGCACCCTGCCTAGGTGGGGACCCTGCCTCGGGATGCCCGATTTCCCCTGCCTCGGTGGTCACCCTGCCTCGGTGGTCACCCTGCCTCTTCCCCCCTCCTGATGGTCACCCTGCCTCGGTGGTCACCCTGCCTCGGTGGTCACCCTGCCTCGGGGGGGGACGGCCCATGTGTTTCAGACAAAATTTTACTCTGTGATCGGCGATACAATTAGAAGAAAAGGAGAGGCCTCTAAAAGCACATTATTTTTTTCTGGACATTTTAAAAAGTGGACCAAGACGTATATAATATTTACCTACGGGAATTTTTTAATTGAAAAAACTTAAATCATTAAAGGTTATTTTATTTTTGTATGGGGAAAAAATCTTTTAATTAAGTCGTTTTAAATTTTTCTTTATACGTTTAAGTATATTTTTTTTTTCATTTATGTTAATGTAAAAGGTAATTTAAATTAAAAAAATTAGGCTTACCAACCCCTTTGTATAACAAGCGCAATTTAATTTATCTATTCCAAATATATATATTTTAGATAAGTTTACAATAATTTAAAAAAAAACACAATGAAATTTTTTTTTCGAATATTGCATACACAAATTTTCGCTTTTCCTTTTTTAGCAAGAAGAGCGTTACTATTTAAGCCAAAATCCAAGTTTTACCTATTCGGCCGAAATAATTATTTTTTTAAACTTTTAAAAATTCTAGTTTTTTTGCTCTGAATAAAACAAAAACGGAAAACCATATAAACACATGTAATATATATAAACACATTAAAAAATATAAACACATGTAATAATTCACCAGCAAGAAAAGAAATATCCCAACAGGCCAACATCTTTCATTTAGCACATTGCAAAATTTTCCCCCTGACCACATCCTTCCAGCACCTCAAAAACCCTTTCCAGCATTATGTAAATACCTTCCTTTTCGGAAAGGGCCTTTTTTAAAAAAGTAAAAGGGGAATAATCATCCACAAAACATAAAAACCCCCCTTCACTGAACACAAATATTTTCCTTGCATTAGGCAAATGTTTGGACTGGCTAAAAAACGTCGGGGTTTGGCCCCGCGACCCTTCGTCTTCCCCGGGCCCCCCCAAAATTTTTTTTTCCCTTCTTCCCCTCCATTTTTGTACATGTCTTTTTAAGGGGGAACCCCCCCGTTGACATCAATCCCCGGGGGACATCATCGATTTACGATTTGATCCTTCGCGGAAGTAGCGGGGGCTTTTTCCTGGTCAGTTCCCCCGACGCCTTTTTCTTTTCATCTGCCACGTCCCTTTTTTCTTTGGCTTTTCTACCATATCCCCTAGGTCTCCCCCTTGGGGTCAGCCAGTGACTCTGGCCCCCTTGTCAGCCAGGGCCTCTGGCTACTACTGTGTCGCCAGTGACTCTGGCTCCTACTGTTCACCCGGGACTCTTCCCCTGTGTCACCCCAGGGACTCTGGCTCCTACTGTGTCCCCCGGGGACTCGGGCCCCCCTGTGTCCCCCCGGGACTCCCACCTGTGTTACCCGGGGGACTTTTGGGCCCCACTACTGTGTAAACCCGGGGAACATTTGGGCCCCAATACGTGCCCCCCCCAGAGATTCAATCCATCACTCGTTTGATGGGACTGATGACATCGACCCCCCCCCCGGGGGGATTGATTACCTCAATCCCTTCTTTTTTTCCCAATCTTTGTATTGGACTGATGAAGCCACTGTGGGGCAAATTTTTTCCTCAATAAAGATACCCAATTTTTTATATTTTCTAATTTATCAACTTGTCTTTTCTCTGAACCATTCATATACACAGTTATTGGTATAGGGATTTCAAGCCAAATTTTTTCACGTGCTTTCTGCAACAGAATTCTCAACGGTCTGTTGAGAGAGGGCCTGGTGTTTTTAGGCATTGCATAGTCACCAGGTTTTTCGGACTCTGAAGGTGCTGGAGCACAACAGTCTAACCCCCTACCTCACGCCTTGCATTCTGAACATGTTGCGAAAGTTCCAGGTGAACGTGTTTCAAAAATTCCCCGGTGAATATGTTGCGAAATTCCCCGGTGAACGTTTGGGAAAATTCCCCGGTGAACGTGTTGCAAAAAATTCCCCGGTGAACGGGGAAAATTCCAGGTGAACGTGTTGCGAAAGTTCCAGGTGAACGTGTTGCGAAATTCCCCGGGGGAAATGTTGAAAGGGGTTCCCCGGTGAACGTGTTGCGAAATTCCCCGGGGGCGTTTTGCAAAAATTTCCCCCCCCCGCTTATGGTATGGGATCCCCACCTTCTGATTATTATACTGAACACACACACACACACACACACACACACACACACACACACACACACACACACACACACACACACAATATATCTGACAGGAAAGCAACAACGAGTCATGGTACGTGACGAGGTGTCGGGGGGGCACCTGTGACGAGTGGAGTTCCAAAAGGGTCAGTCCTAGGACCTGTACTGTTTTTGGGATAGGGGAAAGACATAAGGAAGGGGGTAGACTCATAGTCCCTGTTTGCAGATGATGTGAATTAATTTTAAAATAAAACAGTCGAGGATCAGGCAGGACTACAAAAACCGGAAAAAGGGGCCAAAGCTGGTCCCCTAAATAGCTCCTTGAAAACCCTGCCAAATGTAAAGGCATGTATATCGGGGAAGGGCAAAAAGCCGCAGACAGAGTATAGTCTAGGTAAAGACTGCAAACCTCACTCAAAAAAAAAGATCTTGGGGTGGGGGATAATTTTCCCAGCACATCTCCCCAGGCACACATCAACCAGATAACTGCGCAGCATATGGGCGGCTGGCAAACCTAAGAATAGCGTTCCCCAAACCTCACTAAGGAATCATTCAAGACTCTGTAAAATTTTTTACGTCAGGCCCATACTGGAGTATGCAACACCAGTTTAGAAACCCCCCCCTGGTCAAGCACGTAAAAAAATTAGAGAAAAATGAAAAAGGTTTGGGGAAAAAGGGTAGCCCCCGAGCTGGGGGTTTTCCTCGAAGAAAGGTTAAGAAATCGGACTGACGACACTAGAGGACAGGGGGGTTGGGAAAAACATGATAACGACATATAAAATACTGCGAGGAATAGATAGGGGGGACAGAGACAAGATTTCCCAAAAGGGGAAAAGAAAAAAAGGGGTCTTGGGGGAAGGGGAAAACCCCTATGAGTCAAAGGGATGTTAGGAAGTATTTCTTCAGTCATAGAGTTGTCGGGGAAATGGAATAGCCTAGAAAGCGACATAGTGGAGGCGGGGCCATACATATTTTTGGGCGAGGTTTGAAAAAGCTCATGGATCAGGGAAGAGAGGGGCCTGTAGCAATCAGTGAAGAGGCGGGACCAGGACAGGGCCACCCTGCAACCACAAATAGGGGGGGAAAAAAAGGGTGAATACATACCCCTCCTACTTTAATTACCCCTATCATCATCCAACCATCCTCCACATTCCATCCTTACCCATCCCTTTCCCCCCCCAACCCCCCCGAATCTCGGTTTAAAAAGAACCTCGTAAACACCGCTTCCACAAATAAACCCTCGGCCTTTAAACAGCCACACAGGAAACCCCTCCAGGGGTTTTAGGTTTGTTAATCCACTGATCAGGCCCCAAACGCCACGATTTGAAGGAGGGGAAATTTTTTTTGGAAGGGGTGTAACAACAGGGGGAAATTTTTTTCCATATGTTGAGGGATGCATCCTGGGAAAAAAAAACCTACCACAAGGGGGTTTTTAAACCCCGCGGTCAGAGAGTCTCAAAACCCCCGACTTTAGCCAATCCTGTGGCACAGTACTCGTGCATATATGAAAAAAAAATTAATTTTTTTTCCAAAAAAATTTTTTTACGAAATGACAGATTATTTGCTTTCATTGACAATGATATCAGGATTTTTTTTTTTTAAAAAATAACTTAGAAACCTCACCAAAATTCACTTAAATTAAGATATTTTTAGCAAAAAAATCCCCCTTTTAAAGGGGCCCAAAATTGGCGATTCCTCTTATATGGCGCCTGTGACGAGCGGGGTTCCACGGGGGGGCCGTCCTAGGACCTGTTTTTTTTAGTATATGTGAATGGCATGACTGAAGGGATAGACTCAAAGTGTCCCTGTTTGCAGATGATGTGAAGTTAATGAAATTTAAAAAATCTTTGAGGATCAAGCAGGACTTCAGAGACCTGGACATGCTGGACACCTGGTCCAAAAACTGGTTTTTTGGAATTTAATCCAGAGATGGGCCCCCGGGAAACAAGGGGTCACAATTAAAATTAAGACTTAGATGTCAAAGGGATTTAAAAGGAAAAGTATTTCTTCAGTCACAGAGTTGTCAGGAAGTGGAATACCCCCAAAAGTGAGGTAGTGGAGACAGGAACCATACAGGGGAGGTTTGATAAAGCTCCTGGGTAAGAGAGATGACTTAGTAGCGATGGGGAAAGGCGGGCCCGGGGAACTATGAAAAAACCTCTGAACCCCACAAACAGGGGGAGTACACAGAGACACACACATACACACACATTATATATATATATATATATATATATATATATATATATATATATATATTTTAAAAAAAGGTCACCCCTCCCACCGAGGCAGGGGAAAAAAAAAAAGAAAACCCCAAAAAGAAAATACTTTCATCATCATTCAACACTTTACCTCACTCATACATAATCATTTGTCTTTGCAGAGGAGTTTCAGATACGACAGCGGGAGAATAGTCCCTCCCAGCTGTCCTATCCCAAAACCCCTTTAAAGTGCAGGCATTGTACTTCCCATTTCCAGGACTCAATTAACTAAATCAATTAACTGGTTCCTAAATCCCTTCACAAAATTTCCCCACTCCAACAGATCGTCATGTCCCAAAACCATTCTCTCCATTATCCTATCTAACACGCTCACACATGCTTGCTGGAAGTCCCAGCCCCCCGCCCACAATACCTCCTTTCCCCTTCCCCCAACTTTTTAACGACCCCTACCCCGCCTTCCTTCCCTACAGATTTATGCCTCCAAGTCATTCTACTTTGATCCATTCTCTCTAAATGACCAAACCACCTTAACCCAAACCCCCCTTCACCCTTGGTTTTTTAGTAACCCCACCTTCTCCTAATTTCCCATTCCGAATTTTCTCAATATTTACACCACACATTGCCCTTAGACAGGACATTCCCTGCCTCCAGCCTCCTAATCGCCAGCATTTGCAACCCATGCTTCACACCCATATAAGAGTGTTGGTACCATATACTTTCTAATTCCTTCTTTCTCCATGGATAACTTTTTTTCTCCACAGATCCTCAACGCACCACTATTTTTTCTTCATCAAATTTTTATTTAACCTCATCCTTCATAAACCCATCCGCTGACACGTCAACTCCCAAATATCTGAAAACCTTTATTTTTCCAAAAATCCCTTCCAATGTGAAAAACCAATTTTTTTATTTAAATCGTTTTACCCTCTCCTTACTCTTTCATGTTCCATTTAACTATTCTCCCTTTACACACTCTCCCAAACTCGTCCACTAATTTGCAACTTTTCTTTAGAATCTCCCATAAGCACAGTATCATCAAAAGCCCAAAGTAATGTTCCAACTCCACTTTCATTTAATTCCTCCATAATTTAATCCCACCCTCTCTCCAACACCCTAGCATTTTTTTTACAACCCCATCTATAAATATATTAAACAACCATGGGAATTACATCCCTGTCTAAGACCTACTTTTGCAAGTAATTTCCCTCTCCTACACACCCTAACCTACCTCACTATCCTCATAAAACTCTTTACAGCCTTCATTAAATTACTCCTATTCCATATCTTTTAAAAATTTGCCACATTGCCCCCAATCCACTCTATCATATGCTTTTTAAATCCATAAATGCAATAAAAACTTCTTACCTTTTCTAAATACCTCCTGTAAACACGATCTACACATCCCTCACTACTCAAAGCCTCCTTGCTCATCTGCAATCCTACCTTGTCTTACCTCTAATTCTTTCAATAATAACCCTGCCATCACTTTCCTTTGGTTCTCAGTAAACTTTTCCCTATAATTTTTACCCTTTTTATCCCCTTCCCTTTATATAAAGGAACTATACATGCTCTTGCCAATCCTTTGGGGCCTTCCCCCCTTTCATACATTTATTAAACAAAAATACCAACCACTCCAGCACTATATCCCCCTGCTTTTAACATTTCTGTCATGATCCCGTCAGTTCCAGCTGCTTTACCCCCTTTCATTCTACTAATGCCTCACGCACCTCCCCAACACTACATCTTGCTCTTCTTCACTCCTAAACGATGTTGTACCTCCTGGCCAGTACATGAAATTACCGCCTCCCCTTTTTCATTGACATTTAAAAGTTCCTCAAAATATTCCCGCCATCTACTCAATACCTCCAGCTCCCCATCTACTAACTCCCTACTCTGTTTTTAACTGACAAATCCATTCATTCCCTAGGCTTTCTTCCTTGTTTATCTCCTCCAAAAATTTTCTTGTTTTCAGCAAATTTCTTACAGAGCCCTCTCTCATTCTTTCATCCACTCTTCTTTTGCACTCTCTCCCACTCTCTACCTTTCTTTCTTTCCATATACTCTGCTCTTCTATTAACACTTCTGTTTTGTAAAATCTCTCATAAACTACATTTTTCTCTTTTATCACACCCTTTACTTCTTCATTCCCCACTCCTCCTCTTTCCTCCTGCCCACCCTCCTATAGCCAAACTTCTGCCCACATTCTAATACTCAACCCCCCACTACTCCTACTTGCACTAGCCCACCTTTCTGCCAATAGTTGTATATCTCACCCAACTTCCTCCTCCTTAGTTTATACACTTTTACCTCTCTCTTCCCCTGTTGCCATTTCTTTTGTCCCATCTACCCTTTACTCTAACTGTAAGCTAACAAATAATGATCTGATATATCCGTTGCCCCTCTATAAACATGTACATCCTGAAGCCTACCCATCAACCTTTTATCCACCAATACATAATCCAACAAACTACTTTCCTTGTGTATATCATACCTTGTATATTTATTTATCCTCTTTTTCATAAAATATGTATTACTTATTGCAAACCTCCTTCTACATAGCTCAATTAATGGTTCCCCATTTACATTTACCCCTGGCACCCAAATTTACCTACTACTCCCTCCACAACATTTTTACCACTTTAGCATTAAGAACCCCAACCACAATTTCTCTCACTTGGTTCAAACTCACACACTCATCAACATTTCCCAAAATCTCTCTCTCCCTCTACTTCTCTCTTCTCCAGGTGCATAAACACTTACTATAACCCACTTTTCAATCCAACCTTTATTTTACTCCCATAATCCTTGAATTTATACATTTTATATTCCTTCTTTATCTGCCATAACTGATTATTCCAACATTATGCCACTCCTTCTTTAGCTCTAACTCTATTTGAAACCCTGACCTAATCCATTTATTTCTCCCCACTGAAACTCTCCTACCCCAACTTCAGCTTTGTCTCACTTAAAGCCAGGACATCCAGCTTCTTTTCATTCATAACATCTACAATCATCTCTTTCTTATCATTTGCACAACATCCCGCACATTCAAACATCCCACTTTTGGTTTCTTCTTTTTTTTTAGTAAGCTATACAGAAAAAGGGGTTACTAGCCCATTGTTCCCGGCATTTTAGTTGACTTTTTCAACACGCATGGCTTACGGAGGAAAGATTCTTATTCCACTTCCCCATGGAATGAAAGGAAAAGCAATAAGAACAAAATTATTAAGATAAAATCAAAGAAAACTCAGATGAGTGTGTATACATAAACGTGTACATGTTTGCGTAGTGTGACCTAAGTGTAAGTAGAAGTAGCAAGACTACCTGAAATCTTGCATGTTTATGAGACAGAAAAAAGACACCAGCAATCCTACCATCATGTAAAACAGTTTCAGGTTTCTGTTTCACAGTCACCTGGCAGGATGGTAGTACCTCCCTGGGTGGTTCTGTCTGCCAACCTACTACTATTTATATATATATATATATATATATATATATATATATATATATATATATATATATATATATATATATATAAAACTTTATTTCAAGACAAATACAATGGGGTAAAACAACATAGATAACAACTCAGAGCTACATGTCAAATACTTCGTCCAACTCCCCGGCAGTGGGCCGCGTGCCCAGAATACTGCGGGTTTCCACTCTGGAGTCTCTGAAAGAGGAAGCTGGTCGTCCTGTGGTCCTTGGTTTCTATGATGGAGTTTTCCACCCAGCTCCTTGAGAAACTTTAGAGCACCTTGCCCCATGCTCCATGGGTCTCCGACCCTATTGGGATGAAGTTATAGCAAGAGGGAAGGTCTTCATATTTGCGGGTCTTCTGGGTCTCCTGTGGCTGGCAGCTCCATCCCCTTCGGCTAAGGAGTGTGCAGGTGGGTGTCTGCCAATGTGGCAGCACAGGTGTAGTCCCAGCAATCTGTACCATCCTTCCAGGGTAGCTGGTGGCTCCATCAGGACGCTTTTGACTTCCATCAGACCTCTGCACTTGGGGTTCCCGTTGAGCTGGGCAACGGGCTGTGGCAGGCTTCTCTTTATGATGTCATTGACCTCCCATGTCTAGCATACTTAAGAACATAAGAACATAAGAAAGAAGGAACACTGCAGCAGGCCTACTGGGCTATGCGAGGCAGGTCCAAATCTCCAACGGCAAGCCAATGCCCCTGCAGCCAGGTCAGGTTACATTCCCTTAAGGAAGGAGCCTGCATCTGACCTAGTAGCACAAGCTAGTCAAGACCAATTCACAAACCCACCCACTCATATAATTGTCCAGCCGACCACCTGGTCAGGTCACTTCCACTTAAGGAATTAGTACAGGTCAGGTTACATTCACTTAAGGAAGGAGCACTGCATCTGACCTACACAAAGCTGTCAGATCCAAACTCACCCCATCCCACCCACCCATGTTTTATCTAACCTATTTTTAAATACTACAACGTCTTAGCACGTGGTTACCGGGAAGTTTGTTCCACTCATCCACAACTCTACTTCCCTTCTGATGGGACACCTAGACCATGAAGTCGAATTGATCAGGTCGCCTGCCGCAAATACACCTATGTTCGGTGAGTATGGGGGCGGCTAGGCGAAGACAACACCAATCCGAATGGCCTGTGGGTCAGTCGAGTGCCCAGAGAGGTTGGGAACAGCAAGAAGGAAATCTCCAGTGTGGTGCCTTCACCCTAGGAGACGAGGCTTTGTCCTTTCCTGAAGCGTTGGTGAACATTGTGTTGGAAATTTTTCCATGATCGGTTTGTCCCAGTGGGACTGTTTGTGCTCTTTGGGAGGAGCTGGTCTACTGGAGGAGTCTCCAGGGATGTCCCAATGCACTGCTGCTTCAATGAACTTGGGGTCTTGAGCTCCCACCACACTCTCAAACGTTCAGGGACAATCCTCTTGACTAATCCACAGGAGGCCAAACACGATGACAGAAATGCAGGTAACGCTACCTGCCTTGCTTTGCGCCCCCTATCCTCCTAGTCGCACTGGGAGGGTTGCCTGCTCCCAATGCTGACCCTCTAGTGACAGATTCAGTGTCTTCTTGAAGGTTGATCTCAGGTGTGCGTCATACTCGTCAAGTGTTGGGTTTTCAAAAGAGGGTGCGAACCTCAAGAAGTAAGTGAGTCTTGGCATAGTAAGACACCTTGTGAGGAGATACAGGGCATCATGGGCATCAATATCACTTATTCTCTCCTCCATTCTTTTCAGGTCATTCACTTTGTCCTTGGGGACAGTGTCGATGGCTTGGGACCAGCGGTGCTCCCAGGAGGGATGTTGGATGGAGTGATAGTAGTGACTTCTGGGAGGATTGTTTTGCACCGCATTGATTATTTCCTGATTTGTTGTGATAATTTCACACTTTGAGGGATTAAGGATGAGTCCTAAGGCTTCTCCCTGTGTCTTCACCGTTGTAGGTCCTCCTAACAAGGACTCCCCAGTACCTGCCAGAGTGCCATCATCCAGATACCAGATGTTGAGCTCGCTGCATAGGCTGGAAGTTAGTTCTCTTACTGCCAAACAGAAGAGAAGTGGAGCGAGTGGATCACCCTGTGAACACCCTCAGATGAGGAATTTCATGTTCCCCAAACAAAAGAGTCGAGGGTTTGCTGTAGCCAGCTGGAAATGAAGGGAAAGAGACTGGGGAACCGATCTCGAACGGCTGGCAAGACCATCTCTCTTCACCATATTAAAGGCATTTATAAAGTCAAGTTTGACTACGGCCTTGTCTTCTGAGCAGGGTAACATTGTGTGAAGGGATTCAGGGAAACCAGTTAATTGATTAGTTGGACTTGAGTCCTGGAAATGGGAATACAATGCCTGCACTTTAAAGGAGGGGTCTGAGATAGTGACAGCTGGGAGGGACTTTTCTCAGCTGTAGTATCTGAGGCTCCTCTGCAAAGACAGTGATTATGTATGAGTGTGGTGAAAGTGTTGAATGATGATGAAAGTTTTTTCTTTTTGGGGATTTTCTTTCTTTTTGGGTCACCCTGCCTCGGTGGGAGACGGCCGACTTGTTGAAAAAAAAAAAAAAAAAAAATATATATAGCCTCTCTTAACGACGGAGTTCCGTTCCCGAGACCACGTCGTTGAACGAATGAATTCGTCGCTAAGTGAGGATCATACTATAATCGTAGTGGGTGTGTGTCAACCATTTTTTATATTGTTTTAATGTCACCTTTGCACCATTTATAACATTTCTGGTATATTTTTAAATATGTATATGTCGTGCAGATTAGGTAAAACTGGTCAATTAGCAAGAACTCATCTAAAATTAAGTCCTTTCTAATATTTTCTCTTATACGTTTAAAGATATATATTTTCATTTATGTTAATGTAAAAGTTATAATTTTGTACCAAGAGAAACTTTGAAAACCTACCTAACCTTATTACAACAAGCGCAATTTAATTTAGCCTAACCTAACTAAATATATTTTAGATACGTTAACAATAATTTAATAATAAACAAACACAATGAAATATTTTTTCGTTATGTTCAGAATAATTTTATGGAAATTATTGCATACAAAATTTTCGCTTGTCTTATATGGCAAGGTGAGCGTTGCTATTTAAGCCAAAATCTCAAGTTTTACCTAATCGGCACGGCAAATATATATATATATATATATATATATATATATATATATATATATATATATATATAAACACTGATCTCTGGCCGACGGAGACTCGAACCTACGAACCTCATGACAAGGTACGCAGTGCTTACCGACCGTACCACACTGGTCCAATACCTTGGCATCCAGCTTTCGCTAGACGTTATTCCAAGGCAGCCAGCTTTCAGGCAGGAAGGCTTACAGCTTTTCATCTCATCCCCTGCATGCATCGACAACAACTAGAGATTTTTACAATGCTAGGAATTCGCAAGAGCAGGCCAAGGTATTGGACCAGTGTGGTACGGTCGGTAAAGCACTGCGTACCTTGCATGAGGTTCGTAGTTCGAGTCTCCTCGGCCAGAGATCAGTGTTTGTGAATATTTCGCCTGCTCTTGCGAATTCTAAGCATATATATATATATATATATATATATATATATATATATATATATATATATATATATATATATATATATACTCCACTTGCTCACAGTTCATCTAAGACAAAGGCTGAACGTAAATTTAATCCACCTTGAGAGTTTGCACAAGTTGTAGGTCCTGGGAGAAAGATTGGCACCTGGCGCTTATTTGATTGTCTTCCCTGGTATTGTGTGTTTTTTCAGGAAGACAGCCAACCTGTATGTAAATGTAATTTTTTCTTTTGTCTTTGTCTTCTGGTAGGGCAGGTCTTTTTTCGTGCTGTCTGCTGGTTGGATAGACCTGCCTCAGGCTGTCTGCTGGTTGGATAGACCTGCCTCATGCTGGCTCCTGGTTGGATGGGGCCCGCCTCATGCTGTCTGCTGGTTGGATAGACCTGCCCGGCTTCTGGCTGGTTGGATAGACCTGCCTTTAGGGTGGCACCTGGTTGGATAGACCTGCCTCAGGGTGTCTGCTGGTTGAATAGACCTGCCTCAGGGTGTCTGCTGGTTGGATAGACCTGCCTCAGGCTGGCTCCTGGTTGGATAGACCTGCCAAAAGGGGTCTGCGGGTTTGGGGTAGACCCCACCCCAGGGTGTCTGCGGGGGTTGGTAGCCCTTTTCCCCAGGGTGTTGCTGGGGGGGTAGACCTCCCCCCGTGGCTCCTGGTTGGATAGACCTGCCTCAGGCTGTCTGGTGGGGGGATAGACCCCCCCCCAAAGGGGGTCTGCTGGTTGGATAGACCCCCCCCCGGGTGTCTGCGGGTTTGGGGCAGACCTCCCCGGGGTGGCTGTGGTTGGGGGGGCCCCCAGGGTGTCTGCTGGTTGGATAGCCCTTTTCCTCAGGCTGGCTCCGGGTTTGGGGTAGACCTGCCTCAGGGTGTCTGCTGGTTGGATAGACCTGCCTCAGGGTGTCTGCGGGTTTGGGGGGCCTGCCTCAGGCTGGTTCCTGGTTGGATAGACCTGCCTCGGGGTTTTGCGGGGTTTGGTAGACCGCCTCATCCTGGCTCCGGGTTTTGGCAGACCTGCCTCAGGGTTCTGGTTGGGGGGGGCCCCCCCAGGCTGGCCCGGTTGGATAGCCCCGCCCCGGGGTGTCTGCGGGTTTGGGGTGGGCCCCAAAAAATTTTCTGCGGGTTTTGGTAGACCTGCCTCAGGCTGGCTCCGGGTTTTGGTAGACCTGCCTCAGGATGTCTGCGGGGTTGGGGTAGACCTGCCTCACCCCGGCTCCGGGTTTGGGGCAGACCTGTTTCCCCGGGTGTCTGGGGGTTTGGGGTAGACCTGCCTCAGGCTGGCTCCGGGTTTGGGGTAGACTTGCCTCGGGGGTCTGCGGGGGTTGGTAGACCTGCCTCATCTTGGCTCCTGGGGGGCAGACCTGCCTCAGGGTGTTTTGCTGGGGGGTGGGGCCCGCCTCAAAGTGTCTGGTTTGGGGTAGACCGCCTCATGCTGGCTCCGGGTTTTGGTAAACATGCCTCAGGATGTCTGCTGGTTGGATAAAACCCGCCTCAGGGGGTCTGCTGGTTGGATAGACCCCCCCAAAAGGGTGGCCCCTTTTGGAAAAGACCTGTTTAGGGTGTCTGGTTGGATAGACCCCCTTTAGGGTGTCTGCGGGGTTGGTAGACCCCTCAGGCTGGCTCCTGGGGATAGACCTGCCTCAGGGTGTCTGCTGGTTGGATAGACCCCCAGGCTGGTTTCCCCGGGGTTGGGTTTTACCCCCTTTGCCTCAGGGTGTCTGGGGGTTGGATAGACCTGCCTAGGGGTTCGTTTTGGATAGACCTGCCTCAGGCTGGCCCCGGGGGTTGGGGGGCCTTGCCCCCAGGGTGTCTGCTGGTTGGATAGCCTTTTCCCTCGGGTTTTCTGCTGGTTGGGGATAGACCTGCCTCATGCTGGCTGGGGGTTGGATAGACCTGCCCTCAGGCTGTCTGCTGGTTGGATAGACCTGCTTCAGGCTGGCTCCTGGTTGGATAGACCTGCCTGGGGGTGTGGGGCGGTTTGGGGATAAAACCTGCCCAGGCTGGCTCCTGGTTGGACAGACCTGCCTCAGGCTGGCTGCTGGTTGGATGCCCGGGGCCCGGGGCCTTCCGGTTTGGGGATAGATTTCCCCCAGGGTTCGCTGGTTGGATAGACCTGCATGGGGTGTCTGCTTGGTTTGGGGATAGACCTGCCTCAGGGGGGTGGTGGCCCATTGGCGATTGTTTGTTTGTTTTTTTTTAAAAAACCACACAATAGCACATTGCTGATATATCCAATTTATTTATTTAAAAAAATCGTTTCCCCCGTTCCCGTTAATTTTTTCCTATTTCCACTTTTTACTCTGTCAATTCTCAATCTCCTTCTTCCTCTTACCATCATCTTCAAAATTAGTTTTTTTTACAAACCCCCCAAATAGAAAAACTCAAAGACAATGTTTCGGTTAAAAACCCTTTTTATTAGTCCCTCACACGAATTAAAAGGGCATGTAGTATTTTTTTTTCCCCCTGAGCGAGTTATTTGTGTATTCGTTATTTTCTTAGGTATTCCCCCCTCTTTCCCTTGTGTCGTAAGGTTTGGTTTTTTCCACAACTTTCTTTTTTGTTTTTTTTCATAAATTTTTTAATTTCTCTTCTGTATTCATCTCCTTCTCTCTAGTTTTCAAATATTTGCTTTATGGTTAAAAACAAATTATTTTCCCCTTAAATTTGGGGCCCCTTTTTTTTTTTACCCTGAAATACATAGCCCCTTTCATCCTCTTCTGTTTTTTTTTTTCACTTTTCTCTGGGTTCTTTTTCCCGTTGTAGACGAGGTTCTTATCTCCCCACTATATATGCCCAAATTATTTTTTGGTTGAAATTTTTATCGTTTTTTGTGATTCTGTGGGGGAGTGGAAAAAAGGGGTTGGGGGAATTTTTTTTTTTTTGGGGTTGGGGAAAGGGGTTCAATAAATAATGTATGTAGGCACTGTTTTTAGGTTTATTTGGGGTGAATGGGTGATTGAAAGGGGGGTAATAGTGGGTGCAAGTGGGTGATTAAAGGGGGAGGTAATAGTGGGGTTTTTTTTTGGTTGTGGCCGGGGGGTTAGTGTGTGTCCCCTCTCAGTTGTACTCACCTATTTGGGGGGTTGCAGGGGTATAGTCACAGCCCCCCCCTTTTTTCCGGGCCCCTCTGGTCACACTCCCTCCCTCCATGATTTTTATAAACCCCCTCCCCCAAAAACTATGTATGGTTTTTCCCCACCCCTTTTAGACTTTCCCCTTTTTGACAATTTTTGTGACTAAAAATACTTCCTAACATCCTCTGACTCATCTGAGTTTAAATTTCCAATTGGGGCCCAAAATTTGTTGTGTTCCATCTCTAAACATCCAGTTTCTGCCCCCCTTGTCATTTTTTTTCCCCCTTATTTTTTTGTCGTTATTCCCCCATCCCTCCCCCTTATGTAAGGTCTTCCCCTTAACCCTTTTTTAAAAGGAAAATTTCCTTAAAACCCGGGACTAGTCTTTTTCCCCAAACCCTTTTCCCCTTTTTAAAAAATTTTGACGTGCTTCAACAGGTGTGGGTTCCAAACTTGTGCTGCATCTCCAGAATGGACCTGACGTACACGGTGTACAGAGTCTTGAACGTTCCCCTTACTGAGGTATCGGAACGCTATTCTCAGGTTTGAAGCGCCCATATCCCAGCAGTTATCTGGTTGATGTGCGCCTCGAGAGGGCTGGGTTTTTTATATCCCCCAAAATCCTTTTCCGAGTGAGGTTTGCAGTCTTTGGCCACCTAGCCTATACTCTGTCTGTGGTCTTCTTTCCCTTTCCCCCCGATCTTCATGTTTTTGAATTTGGGGGTTAAATTCCAGGGCCAGTTGGGGGACCACGTGTTCAGCCCCCAGGTTTTTTTGTACCCCTCCCGGGGATCCTCATCTTTTTAATTTTTTCTCATTAACTTCACATCATGGGGCAAACAGGGCCTTCTGAGTCTATCCCTTCCATCATGTCATTCAAAAAACCAAAAACAGCACAGGTCCTAGGACTCCCCCCGGGGGGACCCTGCTCGTCACAGGTGAACACTGGGGCACCTCGCCCTTTCCCCTGACTCTGTTCCTTTCCCCCTTCAGGTTTTTGCCCCATTGCAGTGCCTTCCTTTTTCCCCCCACTTCTCCTCTGTGTGTGTGTGTGGGGGGTTGTGTTTGTATACCTTTCTCATCTAGTTGTGGTTGCGGGGGGCAGTCATAGCTCCTGGCCCCGCCTCTTCACTGGCCCCCGGGGTTTCCCCCCCCTGCCCCATGGGCTTTATCATACCTCTTTTAAAAACTTTGAATGGATCCTGCCCCCCATCATTCCCCCAAAATATTCCATTCCCCCCACCACCTGTGACTGAAAAATATTTTTAACATCTCTGTGATTCATCTGAGTCTTCAACTTCCAACTGTGTCCCCTTGTTGCTGTGCCCCTTTATCTGGAACATTCTGTCTTTTAACCCCTTTTCAGTTCCTCTCAGTATTTTATTTGTTATCTTTCCCCTCATTTTTTTCCCCCCTGTCGTCAGGTCGTTTCCCCCTTTAAACCCCTTTTTCGGGGAAAAAATTGTTGAAAAACCCTTTCCTTTTCCCCAGTTTTTTTAAAGCTTGGCTGGTTTGGGGTTTCCCAAAATGGTGCTGCATACTCCAATATGGGCCTAATGTAAAAGTGTAAGGGTACTGAACGATTCCTTTTAAAAAATTTTGGGAAAGTTTTCCCTTTGGTTTGCTAGGCGCCCGTTGCTGCAGCTGTTATTTGGTTGAGGCCCCCCCCCAGGAACCTTGATCTCACCCCAAGATCTTTTTCCTTGTGTGAGGTTTGTACCCCCCTGCCCCCCCGGGGGTCTCTCTGCGGTCTTTTTTCCCCCAATTTTGACTCTGCATTTGGGGGGGGTTGAACCCCAGGACCCCCTTGGGGACCAGGCTTGCAGCCTGCCCCGACCCCTTTTTTTTTTTGCCGGGTTTCCGATTGAATTTTTCTCATCAACTTCACATCATCTGCAAACGGGGCACTTCGGAGTCTATTCCTTCCATCATGTCGTTCAAAAATCCAAACACGGGAAGGAGGGGGCCCGTGGAACCCCACTAGTCACAGGCGCCCCCCTTGACACCCGCCATTTTGGCCCCTTTTCTGTTTCCTTTTACAGGTATTCCCTGATCCACTGGAGTACCTTTCCTGTTACCCCCGCCTGGTTCTGTTTTTTCCCCAAACCCCTTTTGGGGAACCCCTTAAAACCCTTTTACAGTCTTTGCTGTCACCCTGTCATAGAACTCCAGTGGTTTTCCCGGTTTCCCCCCCCTAAAACCCTTTTGGCAGTCGTTGATAAGCTCATTCCTTTCTAGGTGCCCCCACTCTTCTCCTGATAATCTTCCATGACCTTGCATACTATACATTCAGTGACACTGGTCTGTGGGTTTTGTGCTTCATGTCTGTCTTTTTAAAAATTGGGGAAAAATTTTCTGTCTTCCATACCTCAGGTGTCTCCCTGTTTGATGGATGTGTTAAATTTTTTTGCTCGGGGTACACATGGGGGCCCCCAGCTCCCTCTCTCGGACCCATGGAGGGTGTTGTCCGGCCCCATCGCTTTTGAGGTATCCCAAAATCACTCAGCAGCCTCTTCACTTCTTCCTCGGTTGCATGTTTTTGCCGCCCGGGGGTGTACCCCCCCCTCCGTCTTTCTGGGGTCCCTTCTGCCCCCTCTGTAAATTTCCCGAATCTCATGTTGAGTTCCCCACACACTTCACGGTCGTTTTTTGTGATCTTTTTTCCTTCCTTCCCGCCTGATCATTTGGGTTTTTTACTGTTGTTTTCCTCCTGATGTGGCTGTAAAACAGCTTTGGGGGGGGTTTGGCTTTAAATGTTTGGGCATTCTCATATTGTCTTTGGGGTTTTTCCCTTATATTTTCTGGCTCTACAACTGCTCTCCTTATTCCCCCGGGTCCTTTCCCTTTCCCCTTTTTCTTCCTTTCCCCCAGCACTTTTGGTTTTGGCCCCCCCCTTTTTGGGGAACCATGGGCTCATCCTGGTTTTTATTATTCCTGTTCCCCCCGGGGGACAAACCTCTCCTCAGCTTCCTTGCATATTGTTGTCACATTTTCCCCTTCCTTTTCTGACCCCGCCCCACGGGGCCCCGTTCGGGGAATTCTTCATACCCACGTAGTCCCCTTTTTTGTAGTTAGGCTTCCTTCGTCCAGCCCCCTTCCGCTTCCCCCCACTTGTAACCTACTGTGTATTCGAAGCTTGGGAAAAGACCCGGGCCCAAGGGGGCCTTTATATGTGATGTCCTCAATATCTGCACTCCCCCGGAATATTAGGCCCCGTCCCCTGGAAATTTCCTCTCTCTGGTAGTGTCCCACGTGTTTGGACATGAATTTTTTTAGTACCACCCCCATCTTTTTTCCCTTTTCCCGTTTCTTTTTAAAGGGTTCCAATTCTCCCAATCGATTTCCTTGTGGTTGAAGTCACCCATGATTAGTAGCTTCGCCCTGCCCCATGAGCCCTTGGGGGCATTTCCCCGCCAGTGTTTAAAACCATCGCCTATTACCCCATCATACTCTTGCCTTGGCCTCCTGCTTTTTGGGGGTGGGTTATACATCATGATTACCACCGGGGGGCCTCCAGTAAAACGTTCCTACTATGTAATCTCCTGCTTCTCCTCTGTCCCCTTTCTCCGCTCATCAAAACCCCTTGGGTTTTTTTATCAGCTTTTCCCCCTCCACCCCCTATTCCCTCTGTTTTTTCCCCGGGACCTGATACCCCATTGGAAAGATGGCATCTTTTTCATCCTGTGAGTTTGGGTTTTTTAGAGCTAGTGTCTGGTGATCCCCTTTTTACTTTTTTGGGCCCTCCTCCCACTTATTTGTTATTCCATAAATTTGGTGTACCATACCTTCAATTTCCCCCCCCAACACTGTGTTTTTTGGGGGTCTGTGGGGGGGGGGACCCGGGGGACTGGGGGTTCTGTAATGCAGTGTTGGGTGGGGGGGTTTTGGTTGTGTTGGATGTTTTTCAGTTTTTGGGTTTTGGGGGGGGTTCTGTGTGTGCTTGCTTTGTTGCTCTGCCCCCATCTGGTTGTCCTCTGTGATTCTGTCCCCTTTTCTCCTCCCGCTTCTTTTCCCCTTTTTGTCCTCTCTCTCTCAGACACGTACCAGAGCAGCCTGGGTTTTAAAGGGGGACGTACCAAGGCCCCGGTTTTCAGGAAAGTACCCGGGGGAGCCTGGTTGACAGGGCCCCTTCCAGGCAGCCTGGTTGACGGACACGTACCAAGAGCCGGGGTTACCCCGGGCACGTACCAGAGCAGCCTGGTTACAGGAAGACCAGAGCAGCCTGGTTGACAGGACATCCAAACCTGGTTGACAGGAAAGTACCAGAGCAGCCTGGTTGACAGGAAAGGCCCCCAGCAGCCTTTTGGTTGACAGGACACGTACCAGAGCAGCCTTTTTTAAAACCCCTACCAGGCAGCCTGGTTGCCCCGGACACGTACCAGAGCAGCCTTTGAGGGACCTTTGGGGGCAGCCTGGTTGACAGGACACGTCCAAAGGGGCAGCCTGGTTGAAAGCCCCGAGCACCCCGGGTTTACAGGACACGTACCAGAGCAGCCTGGTTGACGGGGCAAGCCAGAGCAGCCTGGTTGACAGGACAAGTACCAGAGCAGCCGGGGGTTTACAGGACAAGTACAAGAGCAGCCTGGTTGATAGGACCCAAGTAGAGGCCTTGGCCCGGACACGTCCAAAAAGCACCCTTTTGGTTAAGGGGGGTACCAGAGCAGCCTGGTTTAAGGACAAGTACCAGAGCAGCCGGGGGACGGGGAAAATACCAGACGAGCCTGGCCCCAAAGGGCCCGGGCTCTAGGAGAAAACCGGAACTCAAAAGGTATATCAAGGTTGGTTTTCCCTCAGTGCCACCTTTTGCTGACCTTTTCGTGGCCCCCTTCTTTGTTTTTTTTTACCTTCCAAAAATTTTATCCGAAAAAGTAGGAAAATAAAAAAAAAGGGGGCACCTGTTTCACCCTCAGCAGAGGGGGATCAAGCCCCCAGTACGTCTTGCATTTTAATAACCACACAGGTTTACTGTTGACATAAATCGTTATATTAAGAAATATTTAAAAAAATTTTCTAAACAATGGTTTCAAATACTCATAAAAATATTAGTCAAAAAAATTCCAGCTCCTAACTTATGTAAATAAAAATGCTGTTTTTGCAAAACTAGTGGACCTTATCTCTAACATATCATAAATATTGTTATAATTACTGTAATTACTATTCTTAATAAATATTAATATAATCTTTTACATAAGGTATTAAATATTGCTCTAATTACTCGTAATTACTATTACTTGTAATAATTATAACAGTAATCTATTCACTCCACCTCGTATCATCCTAAACAACCACCTCGTATCATCCTAAACCGACCACCTCGTATCATCCTAAGCCGACCCTCGTATCATCCTAAGCCAGACCATTCGTATCATCCTAAGCCGACCACCTCGTATCATCAAGCCGACCACCTCGTATCATCCTAAGCCGACCACCTCGTATCATAAGCTTTCTCTCGTTCTAAGTGTGAATCGCCGGCCTTTTAACACCATTCCTCATTCCAACCAGGAATTCCTTTGAAGCAAATTAATCTACTGGCCCAGGAAATTGGCAAATGTACCCCAGGTGACCTTTAATTACCCACTAAACTAGCGGTTAACCATCTCTGGGGGAGAGGGGTTCTTTAATAAGCAAGAAAACTGCTGTTCCATGAGTGGGACTTTTGTGTTTTTTGTATTCTGTTAAGGCAGGTGTGAAGGGAAGATACAGGCCGCTCTAGGTAGAGCTTTAGTGAAGTCATGGCCTGGTTATGCTCCACACAGCTTGTGCCAAAGCTTTTCAGTCATGATATAGCTCTACACAGTCTTGGTAAAGCTTTTAAGTCGATAAAAGCTTTCACAGTCTTGAAAGCTCTTCAGTCATGATAAAGCTCTTCACAGTCTTGGTAAAGCTTTTCAGTCATGATAAAGCTCTTCACACTCTTGGTAAGCTTTTCAGTTGATAAAGCTCTTCAGTCAAGATAAAGCTCTATATAGTCTTGGTAAAGCTCTTCAGTCATGATAAAGCTCTTCACAGTCTTGGTAAAGCTCTTCAGTCATTATAAAGCTCTTCATAGTCTTGGTAAAGCTCTTCAGTCATGATAAAGCTCTTCACAGTCTTGGTAAAGCTCTTCAGTCATTATAAAGCTCTATATAGTCTTGGTAAAGCTCTTCAGTCATGATAAAGCTCTTCACAGTCTTGGTAAAGCTCTTCAGTCATTATAAATTATATAGTCTTGGTAAAGCTCTTCAGTCATGATAAAGCTCTTCACAGTCTTGGTAAGCTCTTCAGTCATTATAAAGCTCTTCACAGTCTTGGTAAAGCTCAAATAATTGCAGTGAGTGTGTGTTGTGTGGATTATACGTGTGTTGTGTGGTACTACTGTGTTGTGTGGGTACTACGTGTGTCGTGTGGTACTTACGTGTGTCTGGGGTACTACGTGTGTTGTGTGGGTACTACGTGTGTTGTGGGTACTACGTGTGTTGTGTGGGTACTACGTGTGTCGTGAGGGTACTTTACGTGTGTTGTGTGGGTACTACGTGTGTCTTGAGGGTACTACGTGTGGTTGTGGGTACCATGTGTGTTGTGTGGGTACTACGTGTGTTGTGGGTACTACGTGTGTTTTTGGGTACTATGTTGTGTGGGTACCATGTGTGTTGTGTGGTACTACGTGGGTTGTGTGGGTACCATGTGTGTTGTGTGGGTACCATGTGTGTTGTGTAGGTACCATGTGTGTTGTGTGGGTACCATGTGTGTTGTGTGGGTACCATATGTGTTGTGGGTACTACGTGTGTTGTGTGGGTACTACGTGTGTTGTGTTGGTACCATGTGTTGTGTGGGTACCATGTGTGTTGTGTGGGTACCATGTGGGTTGTGTGGGTACCATTTGTGTTGTGTGGGTACCATGTGTGTTGTGTGGGTACCATGTGTGTTGTGTGGTACCATGTGTGTTGTGTGGGTACCAGTGTGTTGTGTGGGTACCATGTATGTTGTGTGGTACCATGTATGTTGTGTGGGTACCATGTGTGTTGTGGGGTACCATGTGTGTTGTGTGGGTACCATGTGTGTTGTGTGGGTACCATGTATGTTGTATGGGACCATGTATGTGTGTGGGTACCATTGTGTGTTGTGTGGGTACCATGTATGTTGTGTGGGTACCATGTATGTTGTGTGGGTACCATGTGTGTTATGTGGGTACCATGTGTGTTGTGTGGGTACCATGTATGTTGTGTGGGTACCATGTATGTTGTGTGGGTACCATGTAACTGTTGTGTGGGTACCATGTTGTTGTGTGGGTACCATGTGTGTTGTGTGGGTACCATGTATGTTGTGTGGGTACCATGTATGTTGTGTGGGTACCATGTGTGTTGTGTGGGTACCATGTATGTTGTGTAGGTACCATGTGTGTTGTGTGGGTACCATGTGTGTTGTGTGAGTACCATGTATGTTTGTGGGTACCATGTATGTTTTGTGGGTACCATGTATGTTGTGTGGGACCATGTGTGTTGTGTGGGTCCATGTGTGTTGTGTGGGTACCATGTGTGTTGTGTGGGTACATATGTGTTGTGTGGATGCCATGTATGTTGTGTGGGTACTATGTATGTTTGTGGGTACCATGTGTGTTGTGTGGGTACCATTGTGTTGTTGGGTCCATGTGTGTTGTGTGTGTACCATGTATGTTTGTGGGTCATTATTGTGTGGGTACCATGTGTGTTGTGTGGGTACCATGGGGTGAATGGAAGACCATGAAGGAAGAGGAAGGAAGGAAATGAATAAAAGAAAGAAGGGAATGAAGAAAGAAGGAAGAGAATAAAGAAGGAAGATGAATGAAGAAAAATCACAAAGAAAGAATAAAAGTAAAGCGAAAATAAGAATAATGAAATCTTAAATTTTTTTGGTGAAGAAAATTATAAAAACTAGTCGCAGTGAAATAATAAATGTCAGTAAAATAAAGGAAACTCAAAACACTTTATCATTATATTAAACAATGAAGAAAATAACAGAACATTCTGAAACATATGTAATGGCCGAGTGTTATTTTTTATTTTTATTATTAAAAATATTAACTTTTATTATTAATATTAATATTATTAATATTATTATTATTATTAATATTATTATTATTAATATTATTATTATTAATATTAATAATAATATTATTATTAATATTATTATTATTAATATTATTATTATTAATATTATTATTATTAATATTATTATTATTAATATTATTATTATTATTGTTTTTTTCAACAAGTCGGCCGTCTCCCACCGAGACAGGGTGACCACCGAGGTAGGGTGATCACCGAGGTAGGGTGATCACCGAGGCAGGGTGACCACCGAGGTAGGGTGACCACCGAGGTAGGGTGATCACCGAGGCAGGGTGACCACCGAGGTAGGGTGACCACCGAGGCAGGGTGACCCAAAAAGAAAGAAAATCCCCAAAAAGAAAATACTTTCATCATCATTCAACACTTTCACCTCACTCATACATAATCACTGTCTTTGCAGAGGCGCTCAGATACGACAGTTGAGAATAGTCCCTCCCAGCTGTCACTATCCCAGACCCCTCCTTTAAAGTGCAGGCATTGTACTTCCCATTTCCAGGACTCAAGTCCAACTAAATCAATTAACTGGTTTCCCTGAATCCCTTCACAAATGTTACCCTGCTCACACTCCAACAGATCGTCATGTCCCAAAACCATTCGTCTCCATTCACTCCTATCTAACACGCTCAAAATGCTTGCTGGAAGTCCAAGCCCTCGCCCACTAAACCTCCTTTACCCCTTCCTCCAACCTTTCTAGGACGACCCCTACCCCGCCTTCCTTCCCTACAGATTTATACGCTCTCCAAGTCATTCTACTTTGATCCATTCTCTCTAAATGACCAAACCACCTCAACAACCCTCTTCAGCCCTCTGACAAATACTTTTAGTAACTCCACACCATCTCCTAATTTCCACATTCCGAATTTTCTGCATAATATTTACACAACACATTGCCCTTAGACAGGACATCTCCACTGCATCCAGCCTCCTCCTCGCTGCAGCATTTGCAACCCATGCTTCACACCCATATAAGAGTGTTGGTACCACTATACTTTCGTACATTCCCTTCTTTGCCTCCATGGATAACGTTTTTTGTCTCCACAGATACCTCAACGCACCACTCACCTTTTTTCCTTCATCAATTCTATGGTTAACCTCATCCTTCATAAACCCATCCGCTGACACGTCAACTCCTAAATATCTGAAAACATTTACTTCTTCCATAATCCCTCTCTCCAATGTGATATCCAATTTTTCTTTATTTAAATCGTTTGATACCCTCATCACCTTACTCTTATCTATGTTCACTTTTAACTTTCTACCTTTACACACTCTCCCAAACTCGTCCACTAACTTTTGCACAGTATCATCAGGAAAAAGTAACTGTGCCAACTCCCATTTTGCATTTAATTCTCCATAATTTAATCCCACCCCTCTCCCCAACACCCTAGCATTTACTTCTTTTACAACCCCATCTATAAATATATTAAACAACCATGGTGACATTACACATCCCTGTCTAAGACCTACTTTTACCGGGAAGTAATCTCCCTCTCTCCTACACACCCTAACCTGAGCCTCACTATCCTCATAAAAACTCTTTACAGCCTTCAGTAACTTACTACCTATTCCATACACTTGCAACATTTGCCACATTGCTCCCCAATCCACTCTATCATATGCCTTTTCTAAATCCATAAATGCAATGAAAACTTCTTTACCTTTATCTAAATACTGCTTCACTGTAAACACTTGATCTACACATCCCCTACCCACTCTAAAGCCTCCTTGCTCATCTGCAATCCTACTCTCTGTCTTACCTCTAATTCTTTCAATAATAACCCTGCCATACACTTTACCTGGTATACTCAGTAAACTTATTCCCCTATAATTTTTACACTCTCTTTTATCCCCTTCCCTTTATATAAAGGAACTATACATGCTCTCTGACAATCCCCCCTTTCATACATTTGTTAAACAAAAATACCAACCACTCCAGCACTATATCCCCCCCTGCTTTTAACATTTCTGTCATGATCCCGTCAGTTCCAGCTGCTTTACCCCTTTTTCATTCTACGTAATGCCTCACGCACCTCCCCCACACTCACATCTTGCTCTTCTTCACTCCTAAACGATGTTGTACCTCCCTGGCCAGTACATGAAATTACCGCCTCCCTTTTTTCATTGACATTTAAAAGTTCCTCAAAATATTCCCGCCATCTACTCAATACCTCCAGCTCCCCATCTACTAACTCCCCTACTCTGTTTTTAACTGACAAATCCATTCGTTCCCTAGGCTTTCTTACCTTGTTTATCTCACTCCAAAATTTTTTCTTGTTTTCAGCAAAATTTCTTGACAGAGCCTCTCCCATTCTTTCATCCGCTCTTCTTTTGCACTCTCTCACCACTCTCTTCACCTTTCTTTTACTCTCCATATACTTTGCTCTTCTATTAACACTTCTGTTTTGTAAAAACCTCTCATAAGCTAACTTTTTCTCTTTTATCACACCCTTTACTTCTTCATTCCACCACTCCTCTTTCCTCCTGCACCCACCCTCCTATAGCCACAAACTTCTGCCCCACATTCTAATACTGCATTTTTAAAACTATCCCAACTCTCTTCAACCCCCCCACTACTCATACTTGCACTAGCCCACCTTTCTGCCAATAGTTGCTTATATCTCACCCTAACTTCCTCCTCCCTAAGTTTATACACTTCTACCTCTCTCTTACTTGCTGTTGCCATTTTCTTTTTGTCCCATCTACCCTTTACTCTAACTGTAGCTACAACCAAATAATGAACTGATATATCCGTTGCCCCTCTATAAACATGTACATCCTGAAGCCTACCCATCAACCTTTTATCCACCAATACATAATCCAACAAACTACTTTCCTTACGTGCTATATCATACCTTGTATATTTATTTATCCTCTTTTTCATAAAATATGTATTACTTATTACCAAACCTCCTTCTACACATAGCTCAATTAATGGTTCCCCATTTACATTTACCCCTGGCACCCCAAATTTACCTACTACTCCCTCCACAACATTTTTATTCACTTTAGCATTAAGATCCCCAACCACAATTACTCTCTCACTTGGTTCAAAACTCCCCACACACTAAACATTTCCCAAAATCTCTCTCTCTCCTCTACACTTCTCTCTTCTCCAGGTGCATAAACACTTACTATAACCCACTTTTCACATCCAACCTTTATTTTACTCCCTATAATCCTTGAATTTATACATTTATATTCCCTCTTTACCTGCCATAACTGATTATTCAACATTATTGCCACTCCTTCTTTAGCTCTAACTCTATTTGAAACCCCTGATCTAATCCCATTTATTTCTCCCCACTGAAACTCTCCTACCCCCTTCAGCTTTGTCTCACTTAAAGCCAGGACATCCAGCTTCTTTTCATTCATAACATCTACAATCATCTCTTTCTTATCATTCGCACAACATCCACGCACATTCAAACATCCCACTTTGACGGTTTTCTTCTTCTTCTTTTTAGTAAGCTATACAGGAAAAGGGGTTACTAGCCCATTGTTCCCGGCATTTTAGTTGACTTTTACAACACGCATGGCTTACGGAGGAAAGATTCTTATTCCACTTCCCCATGGATATGAAAGGGAAAACAATAAGAACAAGAACTATTAAGATAAAATCAAAGAAAACTCAGATGAGTGTGTATACATAAACGTGTACATGTTTGTGTAGTGTGACCTAAGTGTAAGTAAAGTAGCAAGACGTACCTGAAATCTTGCATGTTTATGAGACAGAAAAAAGACACCAGCAATCCTACCATCATGTAAAACAGTTTCAGGTTTCTGTTTCACAGTCACCTGGCAGGATGGTAGTACCTCCCTGGGTGGTTGCTGTCTACCAACCTACTACCACAGGATGGTAGTACCTCCCTGGGTGGTTGCTGTCTACCAACCTACTACCACAGGATGGTAGTGCCTCCCTGGGTGGTTGCTGTCTACCAACCTACTACCACAGGATGGTAGTGCCTCCCTGGGTGGTTGCTGTCTACCAACCTACTACCACAGGACGGTAGTACCTCCCTGGGTGGTTGCTGTCTACCATCCTACTACCACAGGACGGTAGTACCTCCCTGGGTGGTTCCTGTCTACCAACCTACTACCACAGGACGGTAGTACCTCCTGGGTGGTTGCTGTCTACCAACCTACTACCACAGGACGGTAGTACCTCCCTGGGTGGTTGCTGTCTACCAACCTACTACCACTGTACGGTTGTACCTCCTGGGTGGTTGCTGTCTACCAACCTACTACCACAGGACGGTAGTACCTCCCTGGGTGGTTGCTGTCTACCAACCTACTACCACAGGACGGTAGTACCTCCCTGGGTGGTTGCTGTCTACCAACCTACTACCACAGGACAGTAGTACCTCCTGGGTGGTTGCTGTCTACCAACCTACTACCACAGGATGGTAGTACCTCCCTGGGTGGTTGCTGTCTACCAACCTACTACCACAGGATGGTAGTACCTCCCTGGGTGGTTGCTGTCTACCAACCTACTACCACAGGACGGTAGTACCTCCCTGGGTGGTTGCTGTCTACCAACCTACTACCACAGGACGGTAGTACCTCCCTGGGTGGTTGCTGTCTACCAACCTACTACCACAGGATGGTAGTACCTCCCTGGGTGGTTGCTGTCTACCAACCTACTACCACAGGACGGTAGTACCTCCCTGGGTGGTTGCTGTCTACCATCCTACTACCACAGGACGGTAGTACCTCCCTGAGTGGTTGCTGTCTACCAACCTACTATCACAGGATGGTAGTACCTCCCTGAGTGGTTGCTGTCTACCAACCTACTATCACAGGATGGTAGTACCTCCCTGAGTGGTTGCTGTCTACCAACCTACTATCACAGGATGGTAGTACCTCCCTGGGTGGTTGCTGTCTACCAACCTACTACCACAGGATGGTAGTACCTCCCTGGGTGGTTGCTGTCTACCAACCTACTACCACAGGATGGTAGTACCTCCCTGGGTGGTTGCTGTCTACCAACCTACTACCATAGGACGGAAGTACCTCCCTGGGTGGTTGCTGTCTACCAACCTACTACCACAGGATGGTAGTACCTCTTTGGTGGTTGCTGTCTACCAACCTACTACCACAGGATGGTAGTACCTCCCTGGGTGGTTGCTGTCTACCAACCTACTACCATAGGACGGAAGTACCTCCCTGGGTGGTTGCTGTCTACCAACCTACTACCACAGGATGGTAGTACCTCCCTGGGTGGTTGCTGTCTACCAACCTACTACCACAGGATGGTAGTACCTCCCTGGGTGGTTGCTGTCTACCAACCTACTACCACAGGATGGTAGTACCTCCCTGGGTGGTTGCTGTCTACCAACCTACTACCACAGGATGGTAGTACCTCCCTGGGTGGTTGCTGTCTTCCAACGTACTACCACAGGATGGTAGTACCTCCCTGGGTGGTTGCTGTCTACCAACCTACTACCATAGGAGGAAGTACCTCCCTGGGTGGTTGCTGTCTACCAACCTACTACCACAGGATGAGTAGTACCTCCCTGGGTGGTTGCTGTCTACCAACGTTCTACCACAGGATGGTATTACCTCCCTGGGCAGTTGCTGTCTACAAACCTACTACCACAGGATGGTAGTACCATCCTGGGCGGTTGCTGTCTACCAACCTACTGCCACAGGTTGGTAGTGCCTCCCTTGGCGGTTGCTGTCTACCAACCTACTTTCACAGGATGGTAGTGCCTCCTGGGTGGTTGCTGTCTACCAACCTACTACCACAGGACGGTAGTACCTCCCTGGGTGGTTGCTGTCTACCATCCTACTACCACAGGACGGTAGTACCTCCCTGGGTGGTTGCTGTCTACCAACCTACTACCACAGGATGGTAGTACCTCCCTGGGTGGTTGCTGTCTACCAACCTACTACCACAGGACGGTAGTATCTCCCTGGGTGGTTGCTGTTCTACCAACCCTACCACAGGACGGTAGTACTCCCCGGGTGGTTGCTGTCTACCAACCTACTACCACAGGACGGTAGTACCTCCCTGGGTGGTTGCTGTCTACCAACCTACTACCACAGGACGGTAGTACCTCCCTGGGTGGTTGCTGTCTACCAACCTACTACCACAGGACGGTAGTACCTCCCTGGGTGGTTGCTGTCTACCAACCTACTACCACAGGATCGGAAGTACCTCCCTGGGTGGTTGCTGTCTACCAACCTACTACCACAGGATGGTAGTACCTCCCCGGGTGGTTGCTGTCTACCAACCTACTACCACAGGATGGTAGTACCTCCCTGGGGGTTGCTGTCTACCAACCTACTACCACAGGATGGTAGTACCTCCTGGGTGGTTGCTGTCTACCAACCTACTACCACAGGATGGTAGTACCTCCCTGGGTGGTTGCTGTCTAACCTACTACAGGATGGTAGTACCTCCTGGAGTGGTTGCTGTCTACCAACTCTACCCCAGGATGGTAGTACCTCCCTGGGTGGTTGCTGTCTCCACCTACTACCAGGATGTAGTACCTCCTGGGTGGTTGCTGTCACCAACCTACTCCACAGGATGGTAGTAACTCCCTGGGTGGTTGCTGTCTACCAACCTACTACCACAGGACGGTAGTACCTCCTGG